>MVGT01003458.1:8963-72131 GCA_002174775.1 Macleaya cordata
TGGTCATGACCATCCAATTCGTTTCTAGCTTTTTGTTTGGTTTGATGATATGTAATTTAGCAGTACTTTTGCACATCAATTTTTTTTGCAGAAAATATATAAAGATGTTCTTGCGTATTAAAAAAAATGTAAAAACCTAACAGCAACTTCAAACCTATTAAATTTGTATATTTTAATCATATTTTATTCTCTAAATAACTTTCCATCCTTTTACTAGATGCAAAAAATGGATATCTATTATCTTTGATTTTATTTAATTAGATAGTTGATTGTAAAAGTCTGATATAGGATTTTGATTTTTTGGATTTTCATTTTTTCTTAAAGTGAAGTTGTAGATTTTGATGCTTTTTACATAATTTAGTTTTCATCAGATACTTTGTTTTGGTCCTCATATGACCAAAATATAATTGATTTATTATTATAACTTTTCACATTATAATTCCCATCTTTACATGTGGCATGTTAGATTAATTATTAGTTATATGAATTTGATATTAGATATACTTATTACATTTCCACCCTAGTTCACATGTCTTCAATTATTGTAAAATATTTATTGTTGTTGTTGTTGTTTATCCTTTGAAGATAAATTATAGTTCTTGCTACGTAAACATGATGTTGGTTGCGGTACATTCAAATGAGTGTTTTATAGTACATGTATACTTGGAAAGAAAGTTGGAAGATGATTTTAAAAAGGTTAAGTTTTCTTTTAATGGTGGTGATGAGTGAATTCATAAGTAACAGATCTACATTTTTTTACAGATATGGTTGTTGAACAAGGATCAATAAATAGAATTGATGATGAAGAATCAAACAAGGACAATGAAGTAGGATCAATAACGTTCAAAAACACTCCAGGATTTAGGAAGGAGTTCATAGAATTATGCCTAGAGGAAGTCAATAAGGCTGGATATCAAGGAACCTCCTTGAAATCTGTTTCATGGCAGAGGATTGGAAACAAGCATACTGCAAAATACAATTCACCCTTCACACAAAGGAAACTTAAGAATCACTGGGATTACTTAAAGAAACAATACATGCAATGGGAAAAGCTAACATCACTGACCGGGCATGGATTTAATGCAGAGACAAATACTTTTGATTGGAATAACGAACGATGGGATGAGATAGAAAAGGCAAGATATGAACTTATAATTATTTTTAATTTTTAGTTTAAAATATTATAATATTAGAATTAATGTATAGCTTATTTGTTGAATTAGACTCACAAAAATGCGAAGCAATTCAAGAACAAAGGTTTGGAAGATGCTGATCTGTTAAGATGTGTTTATGAGGGAACTTTTGCGGATGGAAATTGTTGTTGCACCCCAAGTATTCCTCGAAGTCAAGTGATCGCGGATATGCCAGATTCTATTGGTACCCCACTACCGTCAATTAACTCTGCACATTCTCGTATGCCCACCCCCAACTGTTACTTTCAAGATGTATTCATTTCGGTCGAGGACACACAAAATACACATGTTACAGAAGTGCCAACAAGTAGTGGTGTTGTTACCTCGGAGAATAAGCCTAATAAGAAACACAAGAGCAATGAAATTTCCTCAACTGATCTTGTGGTTGAAAAAGTTGAAAATCTTATTGAAGTGATTGCAGGACATCTTATTAAACAAGAACTTCATTGGGAACAACATGATGGGATAACGGGAGAGTTTCTTCAAGCTCTTGAAGAGTTGTTGAATGATGGGCATATTTCTATTGATGCATATAACGCAACAGCTTTAAAAGCAGCTGAGGTCATTGGGATGCAGAAGATGTTCGTTAATTTAAAAAGTATTGAACGTCGAGTCTCATTCATCAACGCCTTCATAAGAGGAAATCTTTAAATAATTTTTAGTGATTAATTTTCGAATGTTAGGTTATTTTGTTGACGTTGAAGTTTGTTAATTTTTTATTTTATTTAAAATGAGATATTTGAATTAAGTAGTTTTATTATATAATTTTATTAATATCTGATGACTATAGAACATGATATATTAATGATGACTTGGTTGCTTACATATGCATGAGTTTTATTTATTTTTTATATAGTTGCCAGCACATTAAATTTTTTTTGTTTATGCATTTTCTTATTCAATTATTAAGAGGGATGGACTAATTGCTTACTATATGCGTTAATTTTTTCAATTCATTATTTATATTAATTTTTATTATCCATACACAGATGAAGTGGTTGCTAACTCAACTTGTAGCACTACTCTTGTTACTTAAGCTTCTCAAGAAACCTAGGCGTGTACGTCAAAAATTATGTGTGTCATCCCAATCAGGCAATGACTTTATGAACGAGCTTTTGGAGGGCCCATCAATACAGATTTATGATCTCTTGAGGATGGACAAGAGTACCTTGATGGTTTTGTGTCGTCATTTTCGGTCTAGGGGTTTACTTAGTGATAGCAAACACGTTGACGTAGAAGAAAAATTGGGAATGTTCTTTATGATGATAGGTCATAATTGTAGGAATCGATTTATCATGTGGAGATTTCAACATTCAGGTGAAACCGTTAGCAAGTATTTCCATGAAGTTCTTAATGCAATGATACGATGGTCCGAAGAAATGGTTGTCCCACCAGCGTCATTATTTGACAGGCCGAACTCATCGATGTCTTAGAGAAGGTGCTTTCAAAGGCGCTATTGGAGCATTAGATGGTACCCTCATTAGTGCAAGCATTCCCGTCGATAACCAAATACCTTATAGAGGAAGGGGTCAAGGAAAATGCTTTCAAAATGTAATGGCTATATGTGATTTTGACATGAAATTTATATATGTGGTGGCTGGATGGGAAGGTGTGGCACATGATTCTAGGGTGTTAAATGAGGCATTGCATAATCCTGCATTTAAATTTCCAGTCCCTCCTCCAAGTAAGTGTTCTTTACAATATATAAAATGAGTAATTTTTTTTCTTGTATTTTTATAATGAACGAAACAAACAATGATCTTTTATATTGCACTTGTAGATATGTATTACCTTTGTGATGCTGCGTATACACACACTAGAGGATTTATGTGTCCTTATCGCAATACAAGATATTGGTTACAAGATTTCAGACACGGTGGTCATGCTAGAGGGAAGGAGGAGATATTCAATCATGCACATGCTCAATTAAGGAACATAATTGAAAGAACCTATGGCGTATTGAAAGCAAGATTTCTGATTTTATCGAAAATGCCCCATATAGTTTTGATACACAAAGGGACATAGTCATTGCATGCATGACGGTGCACAATTTTTTACGTCGAGTTACATTGAATGATCCACTATTTCAATTGTATGAAGATAATGGAGTTGAGGCAGTACCTAATAGGACCGAAGTTGATACAGAAGAGGTAGAACTTACACAAAATTTTACCAATGTATTTGGATCAGTAGAGCAAACTGCCATGGTCAATCTACGTGACCAAATTGCAAATGAGCTCTTATCGAATAGTTGAGTCTTTACAATATGAGTATTTCCTTTGATGTTTTAAGACTATCAGTTGATTTTTTTTCTTTATGTACTAGTGTTGAACTTATTTGACTCCAGTTAAAAAGTATATGAAAAATACTATGCAATTGATATATGGCTCTAATCTTATTTCTTTTATTAATTATATTTTTAGCACTTTTTATATAATATTGTAGGTATGGCTCAGCATTTTCGAATAAAGATAATGTGTACATACCTAAACAGTTTTTACTTTTTTTGAATGATATACATACCCAAAATTTGTACATTTATCCGGGGCATTTGAACGAAAAATGAAATTGAAAGAGGAAAAAAGGTAGAGAGATGATCAATTCATCTAAATATTATGGATAAGGGCAAAAATGTCAAAATATAATCTTAGACACAACTTATTAAAAATATTTCAGTGGGAAAACAAACAGTTTTTAGTTTCAGTTCATTCTGTTTCAGTGCACTCAGTGTCAGTTCATTCAGTTTCAGTTAGCTTAAGAAAAACAAACAAGGCCCAAGGAAGAGCATGATGAACATCTACGAATTGCATTGCAGACCTTACGTGAACACAAGTTGTACGCTAAATGTAGTAAGTGTGACTCCTGGATGTCTGAATTTTTGTTCCTTGGGCATGTCATCTCGCAACATGGAATAGCAGTGGACCCAGCTAAAATTAAATCGATCTTGAACTGGGAGATCTCGAAGAATGTCTTTGAGGTACGTAGTTTTCTTGGCCTAGTAGGATACTACCGAAGATTTGTAGAAAACTTCGCCAGATTGGCAACACCACTGACTCACTTAACTAAGAAGGGAATTCGATTCGAATGGACCAAGGAGTGCGAGAAGTCTTTTCAAGAACTGAAAAAAAGATTAACAACAGCACCAATCCTGACTACACCGGAGCAAGGCAAGGAGTATGTAGTTTACAGTGATGCATCCCACAATGGACTCGGGAGTGTACTAATGCAAGATGGAAAGGTCATAGCCTATGCGTCATGACAATTAAAAAATATGAAAGGAACTACAGAACGCACGATTTAGAACTTGCAGCTATTGTCTTTACTTTGAAACTTTGTAGATACTATCTGTATGGAGAGAAATTTGAAGTATTCTCAAATCACAAGAGCTTAAAGTATGTCTTCACACACAAGGAGTTAAATTTAAGGCAAAGAAGGTGGTTAGAATTTCTGAAAGACTACGATTTCACCTTAAGTTATCATCCCAGCAAGGCAAACGTCGTTACAGATGCGCTTAGTCGAAAAACATATGGGTTGTTAGCATCACTCAAGATATTTGAAGTGTTAGAAGAATTTGATCTTCGAATCGAACGTGATTCAAACGAAACATGGGACGGAAGAAGCACCTAAAGACTGGACCCAATGATTGGATGGAGGACTACTTTACAAAGGTAGAATCTGTGTACCTGACGATGGAAGACTTCGTAAAGAGATTCTCAACGAGGCTCATACTTCTAAATTCACCATTCATCCCGGTAGCACCCAAATGTACCAGGATCTAAAACGATAATATTGGTGGAAGGGGATGAAGAAAGATGTAGCACTTTGCGTAGCAAAATGTCTAACCTGTAGATAAGTGAAGGTAGAACACCAGAAGCTACAAGGGTTGTTACAACCATTAACCATCGCAGAATGGAAATGGGACTTTATTACGATGGATTTTGTAAGAGGATTACCTAAAACACGTCAAGGGAAGGATAGTGTGTGGGTGATTGTGGACCGACTAACTAAATCGGCTCAGTTCTTACCAAGGAAAGGGACTGACACCATTTCTGTATTATATGCACTCTACATCAAAGAGATTGTTCGACTACATGGAGTACCATTGATCTATGTTTCAGATAGAGATCCTCTCTTCACATCCAAATTTTGGAGAAGTTTCCAGAATGCCATGGGAACAAAACTCGACATGAGTACAACCAATCATCCACAAACTGACGGACAATCAGAACAAACCATCCAAACACTTGAGGATATGCTCCGAGCATGTGTACTAGATTTCAAAGGCAGTTGGATCGGTCAATTATCATACGTGGAGTTTGCGTACAATAACAGTTTTCAGTCTAGTATCGGTATGGCACCTTACGAAGCACTCTATGGGAAACCTTGCAGATCACCACTATGTTGGGTTGAGGTAAATGAAAAGAGCATCGTTGGACCTGAAACACTTAAGGAAGCAATGGAAGCGGTTCAAATAATCAAAGAATGGCTACATACAACACAAAGTCGACAAAAAAATTATGTTGATATGAGAAGAAAGCCTCTTGAGTTCCAAGAAGGTGAACACCTATTTCTCAAAGTCTCACCTTGCTTAGGAATCAAAAGATTTGGAAAGAAAGGGAAGCTGTCTCCCCGATACATCGGACCTTTCGAGATACTACAGCGAATTGGTGAGATAGCTTACAGATTATCCTTGCCACCGCAATTGGCCGGGATACATAATGTCATTCATGTTTCCATGCTACGAAAGTACTACCCTGATCCCTCCTATGTGATCGAATGGCAGAATGTTGAATTAAATTAAGATATCTCGTACGAAAAGAAACCTGTGAGAATCATGGACACCCAAGAATGTGAACTTTGTTCAAAGAAGATACAACTTGTCAAAGTACTTTGGCAACATCATGGGACTGAAGAAGCCACATGGGAGCTTGAGTCCGAAATGCGGACAAAATAACCTTAATTATTTCTAGGTAAGTTTTAAGCTTTAATAGTTTTTAATTTCGGGACGAAATTCTTTTTACGGAGTAAGGATGTAACACCCTAGAAATTTTTATAATGAATGTCCTACATTTGACCCAAATAATCAAGTTGATACCCAAGTTTTAAGTATGTTTAATTGGGTATGTTCAAATTGACTAGAAAAATAACATCTTCTCACACAAACTATACATTCATGGTAGGTTACATAATATTAAATAAAATATATTGATGAATAGTACGTAATCAGTATATATATTAAAAAAATAAAAAATAAAGAAAAATAATAATAAAAAAGGATAAAAAACAAAAACAAATATGTATGGCTACAGTAAAAACGTAAGCATGGCTACAGTAAAAGCCGCCGCTATAGTACAGCCGCCGCTACAGTAGCCACAATTTGTACAGTAGCCGCAATTTATACAGTTGTCACTATTTGCATAGTAAATCCAATCTCTACAGTACCCAAAAAAACTATATAAAGCCACCCCTTCTTCCCTCAAACACCCATTTTCTCTCATTCTCTCATTATCTTACATCTCTTTAACACCTCCCATTTCTCTTCCTACCATACTTCTTTTCCTCCTATTTTCATAACATAGTCTCTCCCATATTCTCTAGATCTATCACTAGATCATCTACACCATACCATCATCAAGATTATTGAAAAATTCAAGGATTTACATCATCACATCCGGAAATAATAAATCAGGTAGTTGGATCCCTACTATAAAAAAAATCTTATTTTATGTTTTTGTTATAAAATACATATGAAATGTATTTATCTTGCATGGTTATATTTATTTATTTAATGCAAAGAGTTGATGTTTTATTCATGAAAATAAATTAATTAAAGTTTATTAATAACTTGTTATCTAGATTAAAGACAAATCTAGATGGTATCGGTAATGGGAGACCCCCATAACACCTGCAGGTACCGTTGTTTTCCGACTTGAGGAGACGGTGGAAACTGATATAATGGACCTAAAATAATGGTTAGTTATTGAAAGATTAAAAATAAGAAAATATCTTTTGATGCATTAATATGGTAATTTTGGCATGTTTCGAATCTAGTATTTTTAGATAGTTTGCACCTACCTACTGAGTTTTTACTCACCCAATATTTCTCCCTACAGATCAAGTTGAGGGCGAAAGATTTTAGGAGGTGCGGTTCAAAGAAATAGCTTGGATCTCTTGAGTTAGTATGTATTATATTGTATTTGAAGAATAACTACTACTATATCACTTGGGATTATGGGTTATTTATGAGAATTATGATATGTATTATTAAAATTATATGTTTTTATGTTGGAATTAGAATTAAGCAAATGTTCTATTAATTTGCATTTAATTTTCATGTCAAGAACTAAAGTAATTATATTTTAAATAATATTGTATAAACTTCATATTTGTTACTGTCAGAATTAGAAAAGTACATTTTTGGGTATGTTCCGCTCAAAATTGATCAAGGCCTATTTCTGCAACAAATAAAGATTTCAATTTTTACTTTTCAAAATGGTATTATACATGTATTTTGTATGTCTAGTTAGAGAGTAATTTCAGTTTTAAATTACTGATTTTTATGTATTATTTGAAATCTAAAATTATTTTTCTGAAAATGTATACATATCTGTTAGTAAACTTCAGACCTAGTTTTGAGTACTTTATAGTATAAATTGGCCTCCGGCCATTTCTGGGAAAGTTGTAGAACGTTAAATGTATTTTTCAGAATAAGTTTCGTTGTATAATTTTGATTTACCATTAAGGAGTTATGACTATTTTACTGAAGTAGGTGCAGTTGACAACGAAAATTATTTCTAAATAGTTTTTATTTTTATTTGAATTTGACTTGACCAAATAGTAATCAAAGTTGATTAGAATTGACCATTCGGTAAATGTTTTAAATTTATCTTTCAAAAAAAAATTATTCACTATTTTAACTTACATTTCTCACGTCTTGGTTTTCGGACTCGGCGAATCGGGTCACATTAAGAGTACCGAAAATCAGGGTGTGAAAAACACACACACACTCTTTCTCTCTATCTCCCTCTCTCTCTCACCTTTTTCTCCCCAGATCTGAAAAATATTTTGGATTCGAAAAAAAATTCTCTCCTCACGAATCACTCTATCCTCCAATTTCTCTCTCTCCTCTACCGTTCTCTCTTGATCTCTATGATGGTGGTGGAGTGGGGTGGTGGTGGTGACGATAGGGATGATGGTAGTGAAGAGAAACTCATGCGCGCAAGTCACCTGTGGTAAAGAGCAGTCAAGAAAATATTGTTTATCATCCCTCCTTGGTTTTCTACTTGAGGTGGGTAACTACGGATGAGCACATTCAAAACATTGCATTGAATGTGAGGAACCTTGAGTTGCCATATTAGGCAAGAAAAGTAAGGACGGATGAATTTGGCAGAGATGAATAGCATTACTCATCTATATATATATATATATTATAAAGATAAAACAGTTGGTTAACGTAACCTTTTCTTCTTAGGTGTGGGTTAAAAAACTATATTATAAACAAATGATCCAATATATAGAAGAAAACAGATACTTCCACCAAAATTATTCTTAAAATTTAAATAATTTTTTTAAAAAAAGTGTTCGTTCGTTAAACGGGCCACATAAGACTAGTTATAATTGATTGTTTAAAACAATAGTATATGTGCTTAAACGCCCTCCAGTTATGCATTTGGGTGCATTTAAACCGGAGCATGTGTTTCGTTGGGTTCTATATTGGCCAAAAGGGGAAATACTAGATGTACCAAAACTTGGTCCCAAACAATGTTTTAAAAACCGGACCGGTAATCGAACCGGAAAAGCTAGTGGATTGGGTCAATCTGGTTCAACCAGTGGGTTGACCAGTGGGTTAAGTGTCTTTTGAGAAATGCTAAAACTCTTAAATAACAATTAATTGTGTAGTAATTATACTGTCATAATGACAACAGTCTAATGGTAGCTGAAATGGTAGGAGGTTTGTCATTTTAGGGTCCTGGGTTCAAAATCCTGCAAGCTAATTTTTGTAAAATGTAAAAAATTATAACACTTTAACTTTAAAAAAACCGGTTTAAAAATCGACTGGGTCACTTGGTTCACTGGTTCAACCTGCCGGGTCGACCGGTTCACATTTAAAAAGACGGTTTTTGAGAAAATTACAGGGTCAATGTTGACCCGAACCGAAAATTTGACTGGGTCACCGGTTTACCGGTTGAACCGACCGGTCCGGTCCGGTTTTTAAAACACTGGTCCCAAATGATGTTGCAAGTGAACCAGAGACATTGCATTGAAGACTTTGTTTTGACTGAGACTTCATTTAAACTGTAACATCATCTGCAAGTGCGTTAAGGAATCAAGCTGTCGCGGAATGGTAGTGACGATGATAATAATTACGGAAGCAGAACAACAATTGATATTCTGCTTAAATAATAGCAAAATAAAAATAAGATCGTATAAATTAAATAAAAATTAGAGACTTAACATGATTTGGTTGGTTTGACAATCGACCTATGTCCAAGACGAAAGGCCGATGGCTGGTCTCCACTATATAAAATGATCATCGAATCTAGTTGATTACAACTTGATAAACTAAATTACATGTTCTCTTATTACAACTCGATAAATTAAATTACTTGTGTACTCTAATTAATAGCATGAAAGGACCTACAAATAAGGAAATGCATGTACCCTAATAATTCTAACATAATTAGGAAGTTTCCTATAAATTTACAAGAAACTATCTTATGCAGGCTACCTTCAAATATTGGAAGCTTCAAATATTAGATAGCCATGTGTGAATTAAATCATTTGAAATCTTGATCCTATAATACTTACTAATTCATTTTTCAACCAAACGGCTACGGAACATTGGATCCTAAATGACGTGGACGACATATGGATGTTCCCCAATCCCAACGAACGATGTCGATCACTTTTTCTTGTGATACCCTACTGTCGAAGGGGTATAAAAAAATAAGAACATATAAATAAAATAAAAAATGAAAGACTTAATGTGATTTGATTTGATGATTGACCTATGTCCAAAACGAAAGGCCAAGTAGGTTGATAATCTGACACTCAGTGAACTTGTTTTTGAGTCGAATAATTTTCATGTTTTTGACATAATTAAAAAAGGTTGAACTAAGATGGGCTGGTGAAATAGAGATCTTGTGGAAATTCTGAAGCAGGCTTTTGATAACTTAAACTGCTTTCATCTCAATACTATATTATTTAGAAAAGATTATGTTGTTAATTAGTATGATAGCAATATTGGGAAGGTGAAATACATCACCCCGGACATGGACATCACAAATTAAAGTTTTTTTTGTCTATAATACTCATAATGATAATGACTATATAGCTACTTTGGAGATCAGCCTGCTACCTAATATTTTAAGTTTGTTTGCCTTAAAAAAAATAAAAGAAAAGATTAAGATAGGGTTGACGGGTCTTTTACTAAGTCTACAGCGACCCGTGTACAAAATTATGTTCACAAAAGTTATATATATGTACGCCAATTCCCTATTTTTTTACATCTTTGTAGGGATTGGATAAAATAAAAATTTAATGCGCCCAAGTCACGTGTGCTTAGAACTGTCAACGGGTCCGATTAGGGTCGACCCTAGGTGAGTTGGCGGATTAGCGCGGGTCAAGATTATCAAACCTTAATCATTACTAGTTTATAAAAGGGGTCAATTTTTTAAAACCTAACCCTATCCGTTTATTATTTTCCTATATAAAACAGTTAAACGGATCGGGGTCGACACCTAATCTTAACAGGGTTGAAGGGTCGCAGGTCAAAAAATCCCAACCCTAACCCTATCCGTTAGTTGGCGGGTTGAATTAGGGTAGGATCTGGCGGATTGGGTTAGGGTAGGGTTGGCGGGTCATTTTGCCTCCTCTACCTGTGCTAAAGGGCAGTCAGGAAAATGATGTTTATCTCACCAAAATCATCCCTCATTGGTTTCCCGCCTTAGGTGGCAATTAGGGGTACTTGAGCACATTCAAAACTTTACGTTGAATGTCATGAACCTTAAACTGCCACATTAGGCTGGAAAAAAAAGGATACATGAATTTAGCAGGATGAGTAGCATTACTTGCATCATAATAAATTATTAAAAACAAAAGCAAATGTGCTTGAACACCCTCCAGCTATGCCTGTGGTTGCATTTAAACAGGAGCATGTGTTCGTGTGGGCTCCATATTGGCCAAAAGGGGAAATATTAGTTGTACCGAAACTTGTCCCAAATGATGTTGCAAGTGAACTGTAGACATTACATTGAAGACTTTATTTTGACCAAAATTTTATTTCAACGGTCACATCATTTGCAAGTACATTAATTAATCAAATTATAAACTACTGCGAAATCGAATGACGATGATAATAAGAACGAAAGTCGAACAAAAATTGATCTTCTACTCTAATAATAGCATAATAAAAATAAGATTAAATAAATAAAACCAAAGATGTGAGATTTAACGTGGTTTGATTTGATAACTGACCTACGCCCAAGATGAAAGGCAAATGACCAATGTCTTTATTGGTCTCCACTATTTAAAATGATCATCGAATCTAGTCGCTTACAACTCGATAAATTAAATTACATGTGTACTCTTATTTATAGTATGGCAAGGACCTACAAATAAGGAAATACCTGTACCCTAATAATTATAACATAATTAGGAAGTTTCCTATAAATTTACAACAAACTATCTTATCCAAGATACCTTTAAATATTGGAAGCTTGAATCTTGAAAACTTAGATAACAAGGTGTGTGTTGTAGGAGATGATCTCTATTTTCCAATCTTTTGAAAGCTTGATCATATAATATTTATCAAGTCATTTTCAATCAAATGGCAGCGGAATCTTGGATCCTAAATGGCGTGGATGACATCCATGTTCCCCAAGACCAAAGAACAATGTTCATCACTTTTTCTCAGGGATACCCTATCACCGAAGGGGTATTACGAGATTTTTTCGTTGGGTATGTACGAATATACTTGTAGTCACTCAATCTAGTTAATAGTTTATCTTATATATGTATCTATATTAATTAATTACTTGTAACACTTTTCCATTTTTTATCAGAAAAAAGAAGGAAAAATTTATTTGATATGAGTAGGATGTAGGATGTCGGAATATACAAATGTACAAGCTAGAAATAAGATTAAACAGATTGAGAAAACGAATCCAATGAAAATTTGTAATTCTTTTCTCTTTTGTAATATCCTAACAGGTCGTATGGTGAAGATTGTATAGAGGAAATATATATGCAAAGAGTTGCTCCGAACAAACAATCCATGTTTGCTCGAGTTATCTTTCGTTCTCCATCCACCATTGATGCCATTTTGGACGGTATGGAGAGAACCAGGATCACAATCAACGGGAGGCAGATCTATGTTCGACGCTATATAAAGAAGAGAAACGGATCTCCACCACCACCACCACCAGGGGCGGCGGGGGCATCAATATCTTAGTCGTGATTATATGTATGTATCGATATATCTACATACATATAGTTACTATTATTATGTATTAGCTTAGCTAGTCATATGCATGGTAGGTTGAAACAATGGCATATGACAGGGAATAATTTGTGTGATTTTAGTTTCCTAGCACTATGACAACTCATGCAAGAATCTTTCCATGTCCATCTCTCTCTCATTGGTCTGCAACTGCCATCTTAGGCAAGAAGTCAACCATGGGGAAAAAGGTCAATATAGAAGTAGGAAATATAGAAATCTTGAAGAAGGCGAAGATTAATTAGTAAATCGATGATCATCAGTCATCCATGCATTCGTAGTTGTAATTGCTTTTCTGGGGTTTCTTACCCATTTCTAAGCGACCTTCGCGAGATCGACGGATTTGGAATCAGTGGTTTTAAAATGAGATGATTTTTTTTATTAGTATGATGTTTATGTTGAGTTCAATATCTTCACTCAAAATCAGCCTTTGGATCATCGACCTCTTGTAAGCCCTATATGGGCATGGGTCGTTTTCAGGTGTGAAGCTGTGAGACCCCGTGAATCAACCCTATGACTCAACCAAGCGAGTCAGTGATTTTTCTTATTTGGGGTGGTATCCAAAGATCACGCACACTAGAGGTGTATTGTAAAAGTTTTGAATTATTTTTGGAGTGAACTCTACACCTTAGAGGTATTTTTTATCACAGAAACAAGGGAGAACAATTTAGGGTTGAGTTAAAAAATTAAAACAAAACAAAAAAGGGGATTTTTAGCTAGGTTTGGGGGACACGGGCTGGCCTGACCCGCGGCCCAGCCTATGACCCAAAATTTAACCCGTCACCACCCCTCTTCCCCAATCTGTTTTCTTCCACCGCCCTCCTCCACTAATTGGAGGTTTTGTTTCCAAAAAAAAAGGGAAGAAAATGAAAGAAAAGAGAACTGAAATGAGGAATAAAGAGTTCGTTGGAGAGAAGAGAGGGATGAGAGAATTGGTTGGGAGAGAAAGAGATCATTGGTGAGAAGAGAGTGAGAGAAAGGAAGAGAGAGTTGGAGAAGACGTTGAAAGATGGAGAGCAGTAGCTGTAGTAGTCGGCAGCTGTAGAGAGAGAAAAAAAAGAAAAAGAAAAGAAAAAGAAGAAGCAGCAACAACAGCAAAATCATTGGAGAAAAAGAGGAAGAAGAAGAAGGAAGGAGAAGAAAGGGAAATCAGCCCCCATTCTTTCCCCTCATTTTCTAACTCTTTTGGGTAAGTTTCTTACCCATTTAACCTTGAGATTTCAGCTGTTTCCTAGTTAAATAACCTAGGGTTTTTGTTCCATATGCTTGTTAGTGTAGATCTTGATGAATGGGAGCACCATGGTGGAATAAGGGATGAGATGGGCTAATTTTTTTGCGTTAAGGTGAGAAATCAGCCCCCTTATGCCCTAGATTTTGTTCTTGTGATGATGTAAATTAGGGTTTTTTGAGGAAAACGAAATTTGATAGTGAAGGTTGAGAGGAAAACCTAGTTGACGATGGTTAATGGATTTATTGTGCTGTTTTTTTTTATAACTTCTTATTGAAGATGATGTTAGATGATATAAAACCAAAGGGATCTTCCATATCTTTAGTGATAATAATTTCTATGAGTTAAATGAGACCTCATGGGCTGTTTTAGACATTTTGGGACTGTTTTGTGTAGCTGAATTTTTATGGGAATGTAATGGTAAAGATGACCATGTTTTTGGCCTTTGGTTGGTGTTTTAGAAACAATATGAAATTGTGAGACGAAATCCAAAGATAGAATTAAGTTATTTTAGATTTTACCATGGTGATTGTGATAATATAACTCTAGATTAGAAAATACCGCTCAAGCATATAATGAAATCTCTAATTGATGATGATCCATGTGAGCAAGGAATTTAGTAGATTATTTTTACAAGCTTGAGCAGATTTTTGTAATTTGAAATGGTGAGATTAATCTTATTGGGATTTATGTGATCATGATAAACTATATGTTTCAATTTGATGTTAACCCATTAATAACTCTTGGTGAGCTGATTTTGGACATTTAGGGATTGTAATGATGTTTAAAGCTGAGATTATCCTTGCTTAGTTTTAAGTGATGGTTTCTTAAGCTTAAGGTTATTTTGAACAAAGTGCTTGAAAATGATTTATATTCTAGAATTGTTATATGCTCATGTTTGGTGGGTAAATACACCTTGTTTGGGGATTTTGACGATTTCAATGGAACCTTGAGGTTTGGTCTAGAAAATTGATGATGTTGTTTTATGAAATTTTGGAGATTCATATGTAATTCAACTTGGTGATTGTGGGCCATGAATCTAAGTTATTTTGGATGGAACTATCATATTGGAGACCTTGAGGATAAATCTAAGATTAAGATGGGCTTGTTTACTACTTTTAGAAGGGTTCAGTTTTTACTCTTACTTCATCTGTCTGGTAATTGCCCTCAATCAAATTTCTCTATTTCTCTTATCACTTCCTTTCCAATCTCTTTCAAAAAAGAAACCCAGTTTTCTCTCTACTTCAAAGATCAACTAAAATTCTTCGAACTTCGGCATATCAACCTATAATTGCAATCATATAAATCACAGTTGCTCTCCATGGAAAAGCGAGTGGTGAGCGTGGAGAGAAAATCTTTCAACCTCCGTTGGTACAGTGAGGACGGGGGGGTCTGGAGATCTTGGAGAAGGGTCATGGGTATAATGAGCACCTAAACCTTGGACTGGAATCTGCGAAGTGGTTGTTCCGTGTGTTAAATGGGGAGTCAGTAGATAGACTATCATCTGGCCTACCGGCGAGATTCTCTGAGAGCAGTGTGTGGTTAGCTGAACGGCTATCCAACTCAAGGGGTGAGTTCATCAGGGTCACGAACATGGCGTCTAAGGCTAAGAAGATGGTTTTTCTATGCTTTTCGACAGGGGATTTCTGTCATGGATTGGGTTCAGTAGCCATGGCTCTTGATTTTTGTTTTCGAGGCTTAAAAGAGAACAGACTAAGGACGACGATGAAAAGGGCGGAGAATAACCAAGCCCCGTTAAGGGCACCACTAGTTAACAAACCAATTCTTAAAGTGACGACAGATAACAGTGCATGTTTTTTGCTTGAGGAAAGCTTTGGGATGTGGTCGAGGGCAGTGGTAGCTTATATCTCCTCACTGGAGATGGATTGGCTGGAGGTTTCAATAGGGATCTCATCTCTTCTGGGTGGGAAACCGGTGGAGATTTTAACGTTTGACAAAAGAAAAGCGATCTTTATACCGGAGACGGAATACATTGCGTCTCGTATCGTAAAGGTGGGGAAGATGACGTGTGGTAGGGGAAACGTCTCCTTTTCTTCTTGGAGATAGGAGGTTAACAAGGTGGATTTGGTGCTGGAATCTTGCTGGTTAGCTTTCAGGGGACTTCCTTTCCATCTGTGGAAGGAATCTACTTTCCGGAGTTTGGCGGCAGCGTGTGGAGAGCTAGAGGAGATCCATCGGGATTCGTTGTCGCAGAAAAATCTTAGTGAGGCTGTTATCAGAGTGAAGAGGCACTGTGATGCACCCATGCCTTCGTCTTTTCCGGTGATTTGGGGCTCTTCGGTCTTTATGGTGGTAGTCTCGACACCGGCGATGGTAGGACTGTTAGACACGGTCAACGAAGAATGGAGGGAGACTGGCTTAACCAACGGAGGCTGCTTGGAGGATGGCCCTACGGGGTCAGCCGCCCAAGTCAGAGAGCTGTTGCATCAAAAAGGGATTAAGCAGGTCATCAGTCTGTCAAATCAGCAGAAGAAGGAAGATGGGGTCTCGAGCTCTATGTAGAAAGGAAACTTGGACGGGACGTTAGCTAAGGCTGTGTGGAGAGAGAAAGGTGTTGATGGCACTGGGGTTGGTGAAGAATTAAATGTGGGTACGACGTATGACATTATGAAACATGGGGATGTGAGGAAAAAGGCTCGTAAGCGTCGCTACAGACAGCGTAAAAGGCACAATGAGGCAGAACTTTGTAGGGCCCAGTCAGGATATAAGGTGCTACCTGTCAAAATTGGGCCACATCAGAGTGGTTCAAGCCCAGTTCAGGTAGCACTGGACTGCTTGGCTCTGGGTCCAGTCGGTCTGGCTAAGACTCAGGACCCTTACTCTCAGAGGGTGTTTGGGGAAGCTGTGGCAACTTCTGCTGAGCTCACTATTATGATGGGCCTAGAAGAATAAAAGCCCAATAGGATGGACAAAGATCCAAGGTCTGGGTGTGGGGTTTTGTTTGGGGTCTCCAGATTAGTAGAATACGAGGATTCGTCTTCGTTCTCACAAGAAGGGGACTGCAATGGGGAGTCATGTGCTCGAAAGGAAGACGTGGCTTTGCTTAAGGCAGACATGTCGAAGGGGCAGGAGTTCTCGTCGAGCAAGATGAGTTCTCCTATGGGGATAGGGGCATCATCTTCGGTAGGCATTTTGCTGACTCTAGTCTCGAGGGTGCCCGAAACACAAGACTCCTTGATATCTGCGGCTCCAGATCCTAGCAATAAGGAATATGCGGAGGTGCTTAACATGGGGATGCGTCTCGACTTCTCTTATGCTGGGAATCACTCCAGAACAAAGGCTAGTCTCAAGCTCCTAGGGGTGTGGGAAGAGGAGGGGGCCCAGAGTTTGCATAAGAAGCCTGATAACATTGTGGAAGAGGTACAGCTGACGGAGGAACAGCCGGTGGCGACGGTCGCAATTCCAGAGTCAGATTCGAAGGAGAACTCGGTTGTAGAGGCGAAGGCTGCCAGGGTTGCCAGAGAAATTAGGTGTCTAGAATGCTCTTTTTCTCAAGGGATCGATGGAGGGGATTTGGGTGTTAGGGGACGAAAGTCAGGGGGGCAGAGGGTGTTAAATGATCCCACGCATTCTAGCTTGGAATGTGCGGGGGCTGGGATCGATACAAAAGGTTCTAGCAGTTAGGAAAATGATCCATGATAATAAGGTGAATCTTGCGGTGGTGATTGAATCAAAAATGGAGGAGGTGACAGTGGGATTGGTTCGAAGGCTTTGGGGTAAGCATCATGTTGGGTGGGATTTTGTTCCATCAATTGGCGCTTCTGGAGGCATCATTCGCATGTGGGATCCGGCTCTTTTGGAGGTGGAGATTGCGCTACCAGGAGCCTTCTCTATCTCACTGATTTGCTCATCAATTCTGAATGGTTTCAGCTGGCTCTTCACAGGTATTTATGGCCCACTAGTTCGGTATCTACGAAGGCAATTCTGGGAGGAGCTTGATCTGATCAAGGATTGTTGGGATCTTCCTTGGTGTCTCTGAGGAGATTTCAACGTCATCAGATTTTCGTATGAGAGGGGAGTGGGTCATAGAGTTACGACGAGTATAAAGGAGTTTGTTGATTTTATTTCTAGGCATGGCCTTATTAACATCCCTAGTCACTGGGGCAGTTTTTCCTGGTCGAATGGACAGGAAAACCCAACCATGTGTCTGTTGGACAGATTTTTGGTGAATGCCGAGTGGGAACAGAATTTTCCAAAGCTGAGAGTTTCTTTGCTGCCAAAGCCTATCTCTGATCACAACCCTATTCTCTTGGAGGGAGGTGGGAGTCCCTGGGGGCCTGCTCCGTTTCGTTTCTTTATGAGTTGGTTTTCAGATGAATCCCTTATTAAGGAGCTTGAGAATTGGTGGGGTGAGGATGTTGGTGAGGGGTCAGCTAGCTTTCGTTTCAACCAGAAGCTTAATAGGTTGAAAGAGAAGCTAAAGACATGGAGTAAGTTAAAATTTGGTAAATTAGGGGAGCACGTGAGGGAGGCTAAGGTCAAAATTCAATACTTCGATTTGATTGAAGAAACGAGGCAACTCGACGATGCCGAGTGGAGCTCTAGGGTGGAGGCCAAGGTTGAGTGGAACAAGCTGACGGTAATTGAAGCAAGGGACTGGAATAAAAAATCTTGCTACTCTTGGTTCAAAGAAGGCGAAAAAAATACTGCCTACTTTTACACCATTGCGAATACAAGAAGACGGGTGAATCAAATCCCGACTTGTACTGTGATGGGGTTTTGATTGATGATAGGCTTGAAAAGCGCTATTTGATTAAAACTGCAAGTGCACAGTATCTATGGTGTAGATATCGGCAAATACAGGTCGATCCCACGAGGAGTGGAACAAAAACACACTTATTAATATTATGAATTAACTAATCAAGAAAGAATTAATTTTTTAAGTGAAACTGTACTTTGAAAATAATGAAAGCAGACCTAAAGTATGAAAAATAACCAATTAATTAAAGTGTTAAGGATCCAAGAATCCCTTGTAAATTTTATTGTATTTATAGTCTATCACAAAATATCTGATTTTTACGGGTAGTACGATAGTACCTTTGTCTACTACTTTTCCGATGATTTTACGATAAAAGCCCTAAAAATTAGGATCTCAAAAAGACAAGTTTGTTCTTGGCACACAATCGATTTCCTAAGTACTAAATATGCATGACATATTTAGTCAAAGAATAATATTTAAATCAATTAAAACAAGCCATTGAAACAATCATCTAACAATCTAACTATGTAGTGTGCATGATATAAAACGTGAAAGAAAGAATTAGAAGACAAATCAACTAATGAGAAAACCAAACTTCAATTGAACCAAGATCCAAATATTTTGTTCAAGAACATAAATAAAATTAAATCCTACAATTTCATCCCTTCACCTTAACAATAAAGTTAGAACCCCATGGGTTCAAGTAGTACCATTAAAATAATAAGAAGAGAAAAGAAGTATCTGCTGCACCAAAGATGTAGACTGCCTCAGAAATTGTGCAGAACTCCAATATTGTTGTCGGCTTCTTCTTCTTCCTCCTTTCTCTCTTGTACGCTGCTGGTGCTCATCTATGCTTTTTTTTTTTCTCTCAGCTCCGTTTTTTTGGTTTTTACGTGTTGCCCTCTTTTTAAAGCCCCCACTTATATGTTTTCTAACTCCCCTCCCACCAGCAGCTTTAATGTAACCGACTTGTTTTTTTTTTTTTGGTTTCCAAATCCAATATGGAAGATACCAATTTAGAATCTGGCCCACTTAATATGTTTCCTATTTAGGAGAAATATTGAATAGAAAACAGGTAAAGTGAAGAACTGGTGGAATTGGGAAGTGGGACCCACGTTATTTTTAGAAACAATAAACAACTGTTTCCCTTTTTTTCTTTATAAAACTAACAGGTCCCACAATCACTACGTAATATGTAGTATCAACTACTGATGACATCAGCATGATGTCATCATCTAATTTAATTAAACTTTAAATCAATTTTGACTTCCTTTGGACTACTTTGACCGATCAGCATGTAACACATGCATACGTTCTTTTTGGTAGCTTAGACAACATCTTCTGGGTGCCCTTATCAAGGATTTTAACTAATTTTATCCATTCCACTCATATTCCCTCCACAAGACCAAAGTACACTTAATTAATTCAAATTGAGTAAAATAATTAACTAACTAATATAAATATAGAGGTATTAAATGCAGTGTAAATGTGCTTATTAAATACCCCCAAACCTATATTTTGCTAGTCCTCGAGCAAAACAAAATAAAACTAAACCTAATGAAAGCAGTAAATCCTAACTCACTTTCGCAGGAATCGCGATTGCACTTAGTATGTGCAACAAGCCGTTAAACCCCTAGGTTACCCCTAGTGGACGAGTGTTGTCTCATGAGGGTTTGCAGTGAATATACCCACAAAATTCGATTCCAACTTTAGAAAAACCCAGGGTTAAAGAGTAATTCTCATTTTTTCTTAGGAAGTTTTCTCCAGTTCAAATATAAGAATTTAGAAAACTATTCAGTCAATCTTGTTATTTTAGCAAGCTAATAAAAGCAAATTAGAGTTCAAAATACTATTCGAATACTATAAACCTTTCACAATTACTCAAGTGTAAGAGTGTGTATATAATTATAGCCAAAAAAAGTGCAGTTCCAGTGGTTAGGAAAACACAACCTTGATCACTTTTCTAATACATTTCGCCTCGACTTTAGCCTCACAGTCATACTCTCAAAAATGAATCACTCAAAAAATATTTCACTCTAATATGTGAGTATGAATCAAGCACAAAATAAAAGACTCACATATATTTGAAAGAACGGATTAGTTTCAGAGGATTGATCTCTTAGAAAAGAATATCAACCACTACACTGAGGATGAGGATGCTTACTCAACTTCACACCTGATCAACAATCTAACCTCTCATTTCCTAGTATCCAATAGGTTTTTGTAATAAGATGAAAGTGAGATGGAAATGGTATTTGGGTGTAAGGTTTCAGAGAAGATAAGGGCCTTGAATTTTTAAACTGAATACCTTTTGAATATGTACATCTCTACTTTTCTTCATTTGTTCTTTCACTTGAACCATTTTGAATTCGACTTCTTCTTTTCTACATATTCTATTTCAATTTTTTTCTCGAAGAAGCATAATCACTATCTTTTCGTAGAACTTGATCTTGATGCAACTCATAAGAGGACGTACATTGACTTAGAACAAATTTCTTCTCTTGGTCATGATCATCCCTATTTACTTCTCAGAAACAATGGATTGAAGGCTTGTATGGTGTATAGGTGATGGAGTAATTTTATGATGGATTTTAATATGGGTATGAAGGTGAATGGTAATCTACCTATTTTCATCTACCAAGTTAGGAGAGGGATGTCATGTATTATTTCAGACTACAAGACTAAGGTTTGCAATCCTGAAGTCACCCTCAGTGGTTGAAAAAATTGAGGCACTCATGAGATCAAAGTGGGTGCTAAAACTACGAAAGGCTAAGTAGCTCTTCATTCTACTCAGAGTTAATGCAAAAGAGATCACTCAACGGACATGAAAGCTCAGAAACTCACACAGGACTGAGTCTCCACTAATGATTATTCGAGATCTCTTAGTCATGGTTACTCTTTATTCACTACACTCTTACGACTATGTGCAAGAATTTCTCTAAGACTTGAGATTTTTGAAAAACTTATAGTAAAGGAATAGTATAACAAACTAAAATTTAAAAATTTATTAGCGAGCTAAAATTACTCAAACAACTTCATAAGCTCCTAAATTCAAAGCATCAAACTTTAAAATATTACTTTTCATCATTGAATAGGACTTTTACCACAAAACCCTAGAATTTTCAGAATCTGAAGTGTTTTTTTTTTTTTAAAGAAATAAAAACTACTAAAAATGCATCTCATTTTCATTTGAAATCCCCACCCCCCAACCTAAATCAAACATTATCCTCAATGTTGAGAATATAAAACCACAGTAACACATGTTACGCAGAAGACATAATTAAAGCGTAGGAATAAGAGAGTGTACCTGATGAGCAATGAAAGTTATGAAAATAGCATTCCCTGTAACAAGATATGATAAAATATATATGCAAAAGGAACATGCAACACCCTAATAAAAATCTAGAAAAGAAGAAAAACTAAGACTACTAATATACAGTAAACAATACCCAATATGTTCTCAATCTTGGTAAATAGGATCCTAGAGAAGAACAGTCTCCACTTCTATATCCCCAAGTTCAAGAAAAGGTTTGACTCTCTGGCCATTTACTTTAAAAACATTGCCATTTTTTCGATCCTCAAGTTCAACGGCTCCATGAGGGAACACATCTTTGACATAGTATGGGCCAGTCCAACGAGATCTCAATTTACCAGGGAATAGATGCAACCTAGAGTTATATAAAAGAACTTTTTGGCCCGGTTCAAACGACTTGCGAAGAATCGATTTGTCGTGGAACACCTTAGTCTTTTCTTTATATATTTTTGCATTTTCATAAGCATCATTCCTAAGTTCTTCCAACTTATTGAGTTGAAGTTTACGGTGATTCCCAGCTGTAGGAAGGTCGAAATTAAATTCTTTAATTGCCCAATAAGCTCTATGTTCTAACTCTACTGGTAGGTGACAAGCTTTCCCATAGACAAGTCTGTATGGAGACATGCCAATAAGAGTCTTGTAAGCAGTTCTATAAGCCAATAGTGCATCCAATAAACGCGTAGACCAATCCTTACAAAGGGTTCACTGTTTTCTCAAGGATCTGTTTAATCTACCTATTTGAGACCTCTACTTGACCACTCGTCTGGGGATGATAGGGTGTAGAGACTTTATAAGTGATAGAATACTTACAAAGAAGGGCATCGAATGATCAATTACAAAAATGAGTTCCTCCATCACTTATAATAGCCCTAGGAGTGCCAAACCTAGCAAAGATAAACTCTCGTAAAAACTTAATCACCATGTGGCGATCATTTGTCTTGGTTGATATGGCTTCTACCCACTTAGAAATATAATCCACTGCTAATGAGATGTAAAGGTTACCACACGAATTTGGGAAGGGACCCATGAAATCTATACCCCACACATCAAATATTTCCACAATTAAGATGGGGTTTAAAGGCATCATGTTACGACGCGAAATCTTTCCTAATTTCTGGCACCTCTCACAACTCTGGCAAAACTGATGAGAATCACGAACAATAGTGGGCCAGTAAAATCCACACTGCAAGATCTTTGCAGCGGTCTTTTTAGCACTAAAATGGCCACCACAAGTATAAGAATGACAGAAAGTTATGACACTATGAATCTCCTCCTCAGGGACACATCTACGAATGATCTGATCAGGGCAATACTTAAATAAGTATCGATCATCCCAAAAGCATTGTTTAACCTCAGCTAAAATTTTTAATTTATCTTGTTTAGACCAATGCTCAAGCATTCGGCCAGTCACAAGATAGTTAACAATATCGGCATACCAAGGCAATTGGGAAACAACAAGGAGTTGTTCATCAGGGAATGTTTCAAGCATAGGTTGGACATTATTAGAAGATTCTAAAATGATCCTGGAAAGGTGGTCTGCAACAACATTCTCGGAACCTTTCTTGTCCCGAATCTCTAAGTTGAATTCCTGGAGCAGTAAGATCCATCTAATCAACCTTGGTTTAGCATCTTTCTTAGAAAGAAGATACTTCAATGCAGCATTATCAGAGAATATAATGATCTTAGATCTTATAAGGTAGGGTTTAAATTTTTCTAAAGCAAACACAACTGCTAGAAGTTCTTTTTCATTGGTCGAATAGTTTAGTTGTGCATCATTTAAGGTCTTACTAGTATAGTAGATCACGTGAAGTGACCTATTCTTCCGTTGTCCTAACACAGCTCCAATCACATAATCGGAGGCATCACAAATAACTTCAAAGGGGGCACTCCAATCAGGCAGTTGGATGATGGGGGCAGAAGTCAACAAACATTTCAGCTTCTCAAAAGCTTCAAGACAGGCCTCATCAAAGACAAAAGTAGCTTCCTTTGCAAGTAAATTACATAGAGGTCGAGAGATTTTACTAAAGTCCTTAATGAACCGTCGATAAAATCCTGCATGACCTAATCTCCCTAATAGTGCGTGGAGCTTTTAATTTTGCTATTAAGTCAACTTTAGCCTTATCAACTTCAATACCTTTAGTGGAAATGACATGTCTTAAAATAATCCCTGAACGAACCATGAAATGACATTTTTCCCAATTTAAAACAAGGTTCTTCTCCTTACATCTAACTAATACGAGAGTGAGATGATGTAAACACTCATCGAAGGATGACCCGAACACAGAGAAGTCATCCATGAAAACCTCGAGAAATCATTCTACCATGTCAGAAAAAATTCTTAGCATGCAGCGTTGAAACGTGGTGGGTGCATTACACAACCCAAATGGCATGCGTCTATAGGCAAAAGTGCCAAAAGGACAGGTAAAAGTAGTTTTCTCTTGATCCTCAGGGGCAATTGAGATTTGATTATAACCAGAATAGCCATCCAAGAAGCAGTAATGACTATGTCCAGCTAGACGTTCGAGCATCTGATCAATGAAGGGAAGAGAAAAGTGATCTTTCCTCGTGACCGTGTTCAATTTTCTATAGTCAATATAGACACGCCACCCGATGGTCTGACGAATGGGGATCAATTCATTGTCCTCATTTTAACTACAGTGATTCCTAACTTTTTGGGTACAACTTGAACAGGGCTGACCCAAGTACTATCTAAAATTGGGTAAATGATACCAGCATCCAATAATTTTAGCACCTCAGCTCGCACAACCTCTTTCATGTTAGGGTTTAGTCTACGTTGCATTTCCCGAGATGGTTTTGCATTTTCTTCCAAATGGATTCGGTGCATGCAATCAGTAGGACTAATACCTTTCAAATCAGCGATAGTCCACCCTAAAGCTGCCTTATGTTCCCTAAGGACATTTATTAGCTTACTTTCCTGTTCTAATTTAAGATCCGAGGCAATAATAACTGGTAAAGTATCAGAAGGACCTAGAAAAACATACTTAAGAGTATCAGGTAATGGCTTAAGGTCCAAGGTGGGTGCTTTTTTAACCGAAGGAACAAGTTGGGACCCAGCTGGAAAAAGAGGTTCTACTTTGGACTTCCATTTGTTAGTGTCTAAAATAGGGGTGGAATCTAACAAAGAGTTGATTTCACTAACGACACTATCTTCATCAAAATCTACTCCAAAGTGAGCCAAACAAGCCTCTAAAGGGTCATCACAATTGTTATGTAGAAAGGAATCATGGACAACTTCTTCTATCATGCATGCAGACTCATAGGTGTCTGAGTCTCGGGGAGACCGTGAGATGTTGAAAACATTCACTTCCATCTTCATGTTGCCAAAGGATAATTTCATAATTCCATTCCTACAATTTATAATGGCATTTGAGGTGGCTAAAAAGGGACGACCTAAGATAACAGGAATCTGCCCACTAGGATTTGACACAGGTTGGGTGTCTAAAATGATGAAATCTACTGGATAGTAAAATTTGTCAACCTGTATAAGAACATCCTCTACCACTCCTCTAGGAATTTTGACAGATCTATCTGCAAGTTGGAGGGTAACAATAGTGGGTCGCAACTCACCAAGTCCTAACTGCTCATATATTGAATATGGCAAAAGATTCACACTGGCCCCTAAATCTAGTAGTGCATGTTCAATCCTATGGTTACCTATAGTACATTAAATTGTAGGACAACCAGGATCTTTGAATTTAGAAAGGGTCTTATGTATAATGATGGAACTCATTTGCTCGGCAAGAATAGCTTTCTTATACACATTTAAACCTCTTTTCACAGTGCACATATCTTTCAAAAATTTTGCATAGGATGGGATCTGCTTAATGGCATCTAGAATTGGGATATTGATCTTAACCGTTTGAACACCTCTAAGATCTCATTAGCATTGGTTCATTTTCTACGGGGCATCAATCTCTGTGGAAAAGGAGCTGTAGGAACATAAGTGATTTTGGGTGTAACCTCCTCTTTTTTATCAGACTCATCCTCTATTGGGGTTATATCCTGAACGGGTGAAGTTAAGTTCTTACCTTGTTCTCTTTTCTCAGGCACTATAACATGGTTATCAATTTCCCGACCACTCCTAAGGGTAATAATGGCTTGAACATGATCAGAAAGTGGGCCACTAGATGTGCCTACCCCATAAGTACCCTTTGGGTTTTGTTGGGTTTGACTTGGAAACTTTTTCTTCTCCCTATCATTCAATTTGGCAGAAATTTGACCTATTTGAGTTTCCAAATTCACAATTGCTTTTGCGTTTGTCTGTAAGGATTGTTGGGTAGCCAACATGAAAGTGTCAAACTTTTGATTACTCTGAATTGCATTCTGAGTTAACTCTTTTAAGGATTCCTCGAGGGTGGTTAGTTTCTGTTGACCTGGAAACTGTTCTTGAGGTTGATGAGTGGAAAATCCTTTGGAAAAACCTGGTGGGGGATTTCTAGATGGACCCCCTTGGTGTTGACCCTTAGTCTATGAAAAGTTAGGATTGTCTCTCCAACCCGCATTATAAGTGTTCGAAAAAGGGTCGTATTTCTGCCTATTTTCATACCGAGGATTTTGGTTATTATAAACTGCCTGGACTTGTTCACCACTAGATTTTTGCCTATAGATTAGTGTGTAACTAGGTCCACTATGATTGGGGTCACCACAAATGGTACATGGAAATGTGCTGGTTTCATTGCCACAACTCATCACTTGATTAGGCAGGTGTATCTCTATGGTTTCTGGCTTCCTAGGGAGGTTCATTTCTAAAGCCTCTAGGCGCCTAATTATAGTGGCTAATTTTGCATCAGTTTCAACACTAGTGTCAACTCGGTGAATACCTCCTCTATTGAAAGAGTGCCTACTAGGTTCCGGTTCACTCATTGAATCCCACTGTCTAGCTTTCTCAGCTAGTTCGAAAAATAAGTCATTGCATTCATCGGGTTATTTAGAGTAAAATCCCCTCTGCTCATTGTTTTGATTTGAATATGAGACTCATTATCTAGACCTTCGTAGAGGATCTATGCCAAGTGTGACTTTGGGAACCCGTGATGAGGACATTGATACTGTAGGTCACGAAACCTTTCTATATAACTGTGAAGGCCTTCGCCAGCTTTTTGCTTGAAGGTTTGTAGGTGGTAACGAATAGATGAGGTTCTATAATGAGGAAAAAATCTCTTAATGAAAATCTCAGTAAGTGTGACCCATGTTCTAATCGACCCTGGAGGAATTGAGTAATACCAATCTTTAGCCTTATCTTTGAGAGAGAATGGAAAGAGACGAAGTCTTAGGGCTTCATCAGTTATACCCTTTGGACGCATTGTACCACAAATCTCTTCAAAGTCTCTGATATGGACATAAGGATTGTCATTATCCATCCCTTTAAATTTAGGAAGTGATTCAATTGTTCCTGGTTTGAACTCGAAATTACCAGTACAATCTGGTATTATAACTCCTGGAGGTTGCATTATACCAATCGGGTATATACAATCCCGTAAAGTTCGAGCAGGAGCATCCATTAGTGCTCGATTCTCGACATTTGCTTCATTACCTTCAGCCATTTCAGAAAAAAGAGAGAATTTTCCGACAAAAGTAGATGGAAGAGGACTTAGATCGTAGAGATCGTTTCGCTCGACACGATTACCAATTCGTTTCCAAGCACGCATAAACTACACAATCACCGCTGACAAACCAAGCAACCCTAGCTTTCTAGCAAGCAATGCAGGATGACTCACCTAAATTTGAGAGTAAGATCCTTGAAAAGTGTTTCTTGGAGTCTTCTCTTTCTTTTCTAGACTAGCTCCTATTCTCTTCAAAGGCAATCTTCAGTTGCTATCCTAGCAAACCCTATTAAAGCAACCCGATTAGGTAAGTTCCCAGTTCGAGCAGTAAACTTAGAAAGCTTTTGACACTATCTTACTTAGGAAACGTTCCCCTTTCTCAGGGTGGCCTTTTTGTCAGAACTTTTCTTAATCGCTAGCTTTCCCTGAGAGTTTGTTAAATAAACAAAGAAGTTGTTGTTCCCTTAAAAAGATTTTCCTAAGAGCTCGAAACCCTAGGGTCTTCTTGCTAGTCAAAATTTTAGGCTTAGGATCGCGTTAAGTTAGGTTTTCCTAGTTGGGCACAAGAAATCCGGTGATGAAATCCAGATTCTTATCTTGTTTGGGTCTGATGTGCCCTTTACTAAGAAAAGCAATAAAATATTTTCAATTCGCAAGCAATTATACACGAAAAGGCATCCAGAAAACCTATTGGAAGGGTATTCACAAGTTGATCGAATTTTACCTCCTGTTCAGGATGGGGGACGATCCAGTTGAGTCGACTCAGTCCACTAACTCCTGTGTTAGTGTACTAACCCGAGGGACTGAGACAAGATCATACTTGTCCTCCTACCCTGTTTACAACTTGTGCTCTGATTTTCAGAGTCAAAACTTAATTAAAAATTATTACAAAGTCCTTAAGCAAACCCTAAATACAGTTGTTCTAAAAAAATAAAATAAAATAAAAGTCCTAAAAATAAATTGTTCTTCTCGTCTTGTTGTTTCCTTTTTGTCCTTCACTTCCTCTCTTTTTCTTTCTTTGTATAACCTGCAGAGACCAACAAGAGAAGAGAACACGTAAAATGGAAATAAAAATTCTAAACTACTAAAATAAAGAATTCCTAGAAATAATACTAAAACAAAGAGGTTTTTTTTTTAATATAAAACCCTAATTAAATAAAATTAAAAAACCTAAATCTACTATTAGAAAATTAATATCACTAATTAGGGTATTCCGTTAACACTCCCCGGCAGTGGCGCCAAAAACTTGATAGGCTTGAAAAGCACTATTTGATTAAAATTACAAGTGCACAGTATCTATGGTGTAGATATCGGCAAATACAGGTCGATCCCACGAGGAATGAAACAAAAACACACTAATTAATATTATGAATTAACTAATCAAGAAAGAATTAATTTTTTAAGTGAAATTGTACATTGAAAATAATGAAAGCAAACCTATAGTATGAAAAATAACCAATTAATTAAAGTGTTAAGGATCTAGGAATCCATTGTAAATTTTATTGTATTTACATTCTATCCCAAAATATCTGATTTTTACGGGTAGTACGATAGTACCTTTGTCTACTACTTTCCCGATGATTTTACCCCTAAAAATTAAGATCTCAAAAAGACAAGTTTGTTCTTGGCACACAATCGATTTCCAAAGTACTAAATATGCATGACATATTTAGTCAAAGAATAATACTTAAATCAATTAAAACAAGCCATTGAAACAATCATCTAACAATCTAACTATGTAGTATGCATGACATAAAACATGAAAGAAAGAATTAGAAGACAAATCGATTAATGAGAAAACCAAACTTCAATTGAACCAAGATCCAAATATTTTGTTCAAGAACATAAATAAAATTAAATCCTACAATTTCATCCCTTCACCTTAACAATAAAGTTAGAACCCCATGGGTTCAAGTAGTTCCATTAAAATAATAAGAAGAGAAAAGAAGTATCTACTGTACCAAAGATGTAGCCTACCTCAGAAATTGTGCAGAACTCCAATATTGTTGTCGGCTTCTTCTTCTTCCTCCTCTCTCTCTTGTACGCTACTGGTGCTCCTCTATGCTATTTTTTTTTCTCTCAGCTCCATTTTTTTGGTCTTTACGTATTGCCCTCTTTTTAAAGCCCTCACTTATCTGTTTTCCAACTCCCCTCCCACCAGCAGCTTTAATGGAACAAACTTTTTTTTTTTGGTTTCCAAATCCAATATGGAAGATACCAATTTAGAATCTGGCCCACTTAATTTGTTTCCCATTTAGGAGAAATATTGAATAGTAAACAAGTAAAGTGAAGAACTGGTGGAATTGGGAAGTGGGACCCACGTTATTTTTAGACACAAGAAACAACTGTTTCCCTTTTTTTTCTTTATAAAACTAACGGGTCCCACAAGCACTACGTAATATGTAGTATCAACTATTGATGATATCAGCATGATGTCATCATCTAATTTAATTAAACTTTAAATCAATTTTGACTTCCTTTGGACTACTTTGACCGATCAGCACGTAGCACATGCATACGTTCTTTTTGGTAGCTTAGACAACATCTTCTGGGTGCCCTTATCAAGGATTTTAACTGATTTTATCCATTCCACTCATATTCCCTGCACAAGACCAAAGTACACTTAATTAATTCAAATGGAGTAAAATAATTAACTAACTAATATGAATATAGAGGTATTAAATGCAGTGTAAATGTGCTTATCAATTGAGGAGGTGGATACCATTAGGAAAGAGGCTATCAAGTTTTATTCTAGTCTATATAAAGAGAAAGAATCATGGAGGCCGGGGGTTGAAGGTCTTGTGCTACCAACCCTATCTGTGGAGGAGAGAAGGGGTCTTGAGAAGGCTTTCACAGAAGATGAGGTTTTGTTTGCCATTCGAGATTTAGGGCAAGAGAAGGCACCGGGTCCAGATAGCTTCCCAATTGCTTTTTTTGCTAGATGCTGGTTTTTTATGCGAGCTGAGTTTATGGAGGTTCTTAAAGAATTCAGGACTTAGGCATTCTAGACAGGGAGCTTAATGAAACTTTCTTAGTCTTAATTCCTAAAAAGGCAGGGCCTGAAACTTTCAGTGACTTCATCCAGATCAGCCTTTTGGGAGGGGTTTATAAAATTATCGCTAAGTTATTGGCGGTTAGGCTTAAGGGGGTGCTGGACAAACTAATTTCTCCCTATCGAGGGGAGTTTGTGGTGGGGAGAAAGATTTTGGATGGGGTCCTTATTGCTAACGAGTGCATCGACTCAAGGAATCGGGAGGGTAAAGAGGGGTTGATGCTTAAGTTAGACATGGAAAAGGCATATGATCACGTCTCTTGGGACTTTTTGGATCATATGCTTAGCTTGTTTGGTTTTGGGGCCAAGTGGAGATGGTGGATTCATGTTTGCACGGGTACAGATTCTTTCTCGGTGATGATTAATGGGGCTACTAAAGGAAAGTTCTATAGTTCGAGAGGGGTAAGACAAGGGGATTGTTGGTAAAATACAGTCTAGATTAAATTGTGCTGCGGAAATAAATAACTATTTTCCCTTTACAGGATCACATGAGGGTGCATGAATTAAAATAATAACTTGAAGATCAGATACATACCGTTTAAACGCTCGCATGTAATCCCAGATCTTCCTCCCACATTCTGGATCAGTCGTCGAAAATCCGAAAAGATACAGCAATTGTATTTTGGCCATACGTCTCTAACGGTTGATCCGATTTGCCTATATGATATATACTTTTTGTAGGAAATCAATTTTTTTACAATTTTGTGTGAAATAGCAAATCTCCAATTCTGCTTCGAAGTTCTTCAAAACTCGATTTTAAATTCTGACGGGAATATACTACGAATTTTGGGTTTCTAAAACCATAAAGGTCATAACTTGAATTCTAAATCTGGGAGAGAGTTTTAGATACATAACTTAGGGTGGTCTATCTTATGAACCCTATCTCTATTTATAGAGAAAGACTCTCTTCTCATATCTTTAGCTCCAAGTTAGGTCCATATGGGCCCTACTTAAGCTTTTGATTTATTACTTTGAGGTCCATATATCTCATATAATTCTCAAATAATAAATTTAATTGCAGTTAAGTCCACTAAATAACTACAACTGAATACTTTCAAGTAAATGAATATTCTTCAGAAGCCCTTCATTCATTAATACCCGCAAATAGTCCCGCCACTTAACTGATTTTCGTAATATACACCAAGGTAACATTAACTATTAATGTCAGCACCTTTTGGGTTATTATATCTTATAGTCCTTGCCTGCTATATCAGAGCATTATAATTATTCCAATAATCCAATAAACATTTTATAGGATCACTGCGCAGTCTAAAATAATTAATACTCTTGATTAGGCTCTCAAGAGAAAATCATTTTGGTGTGGATTCCTTATTGACACAAAGTAATCCCACTAAGTGATTTCGAACACCCAACCTACCCAGAATATTGGATCACGTTTGCGTTGTCTGACCTCACTGTTTGGTAGATCAAAGTGAGTAGAAATCAACTTGTAGGGTATACTCTGATCTCAGGATTTAGGACATTTGCAATCAGCAAGTTTTACAGAATCTTTTTATATGCTGACAATAACATAAAAAGTATTTTGTCTGACCTGTTCAGTGTATTCCTAATACACCAACACACTGACTTAGAGTCGCCACTCCGGTGATGGAGATACATCACCCTATAATATAGAAGTCTAGTATGTTATAGTCTTATCATACAAATTGTTCAGATTCATCACTGACTATGAACTATACAAGAATATGAGGAACCAGTAAATTACATCTCTCCATGTATGAACACTTCATACAAATAATTCACTTACAACATCATCTTGTGAGCAACACTTAATCCATCATATCAATAAAGTAATAATATAATATCATGCTCATTAATAAATATAATTTATCAATGTTGTCAATTTATAGTCTGTTTGGACAAGGATTTGGAGGAGGGATTTTGTGAAGACTAGGGATTTGGTGGAAAATTTATGTTATATTTTTCTTCAAAATCTCTGGTCCCCACAAAATCCGTCCCTAAAATCTTTTGTCCAAACATACTATTAAATTATTTTAGGGCATAAACCCCAACGGGGATCCCCTATCCCCCTTACTCTTCATTCTTGTGACGGATGCATTTAGCAGGATTATGCAAATGGCGGGGGATCTTAATCTTATCAAGGGGTTTTCGGTAAAGGCAGGTGGGGAAGTGGTTTCTCAGTTGCAATTCTTCGATGACACAATTATTTTTCTGGATGGTTCCTTCGAACAGGTGAGAACTCTAAAAGTCTTACTCAAATGGTTTGAGGCAGCTTCGGGCTTAAAGATAAATTACTCCAAGTCTGCTATATATGGTATTGGAGGCTGCTCTGAGATGGATCACTTGGCTGATTTATTTGGCTGCAAAGAGGAGACTTTACCCACTAGGTATCTTGGTTTACCGCTTAGCGAAAATTACAGGGCAAAGAAGTTGTGGGATCCTGTTATAGAGAGATTTGATAAAAAGCTTAGAATATGAAAAAGGAATATACTTTCTAAAGGGTGGAAGATAGTGCTGATTCATAGTACTCTCGAATCCTTAGCACTCTACTTCATGTCCCTTTTTACTCTTCTGGCATCTGTGGCAAAAATTTTAGAGAAAAAGATGCGCGATTTTCTCTTAAATGATACAACAGATAAGCGGAGGCTGCATTGGGTTAGTTGGGAGATGATTTATCTTCCGAAGGAGTGGGGAGGCTTGGGTGTTAAGAGTTTAAGAGATATGAATCATGCCATGCTCTCTAAATGGTTATGGAGGTTTGGAGAAGAGAGGGATGCTATTTGGAGACGCATCATTGTTGATAAATTTGGGTAAATTAACTGGGGTTGGGATCCAGGCAAAAGAATTCTCCCTTACGGGATGGGTGTTTGGAGGGGAATAACAAACTTGGGGGATGTGTTTCATAACTCCATCAGCTTTGAAGTGGGGCATGGTAGATCTATCTCGTTTTGGGAGGACTCTTGGTGCTCGGGAGGAATCCTCAGGAGTAGATTTCCGGATGCTTATCAGATATGTCTGAATAAGAATGGGTGCGTCGCTGAGTTTGCTGTGGTGGAAGGTGAGCTGCAGACTTGGAATTTATTTTTAGGCAGAAACATTAATGACTGGGAGATTGATGACCTGGGTACCTTGTTGGTGGAACTGGAACATATGAAGATTGTTGTGGATGGGACGGACAAAAGGCTGTGGGATAGCAAGGACGATGGATTTTCAATCAAATCAGCTTATAGGAAATCGATTAGAACCTTGCAACCGAGAAGTTTTCCTGTCAAAGCGATTTGGAGGAAGGAAACCCCTTCAAAGGTGAATTTCTTCATATGGTCAACGGCTCTAAAGAAAATTCCAACCTTAGATTCTCTCCAGAGAAAAGGATTTTACTTTCCTAATCGATGTGAGATGTGTGGTGTTCAAGAGGAATCAGCAGCTCACCTGTTGGTTCATTGCAAAATTGCTAGGGGGTGTGGGAGTTTTTCTTAGAGTCATTTGTGTGAGACCCCATAAAATCAACCATGTGACTCAGCCCAATGACTCAGCGAGTATTATTATAATTTTCATAGGTTTTATACTTGTGCACAAAATTAATTAATGAGATGTACTTTGAAGATTTACAAATTTTGGAGTTGAACTCTACACCTTGAAGGTATGATTTTGACACAAAAAAAGGGATTTTTTAGCTAGGTTTGGGCGACACGGGCTGGCCTGTCCCGCGGCCCAGCCCGTGACCCAAAATCAAACTGCCACTACCCTCTCCCCCAATTAGCAACCCTGCTGAGAAAAAGAAAAAAGAAAAGAAAGAAAAGAAGAAGAGAGAGGAAGCTCGACAGAGAGCTGAGAGCGAGAGAGACGCGTGAGAGACTGAGAGAAAGGCTGAGAGAGAGAGAGCTGAGAGAGAGAAAGCTAAGAGAAAGAGATGCGTGAGAGACTGCGAGAGAGGCTGAGAGGGAGAGACTGAGAGAGAGAGGGATCGCTGGAGAGAGAGAGAGAGGCTAAGAGAGAGAAAGACTAAGAGAGAGAGACTGAGAGAGAGAGATCGGTGGAGAGAGAGGCTGAGAGGGAGAGACTGAGAGAGAGAGAGATCGCCGGAGAAGAAGAGAGGAACAGCAGCAGCTGCCGTTCCAGCTGCTGCAGGGGAGAAGAAGAGAAAAAAAAGACCAGCAGAAAATGTGAAGAAGAAGGAGGAAGAAGGAGAAGAAAGAAGGAGAAGAAAGAAGAAGAAAAAGGAAGGAAAAGAAGGGAAAATTAGCCCCATTCTTCTCCCTCAACCTCTAAACTCCTTGGGTAAGATTTCTAACCCATTTCCCCTTCAATTTCAGCTGATTTTTCTGAGTTAATAACCTAGAGTTTTTATTCAACATGCTTGTTAGTGTAGATCTTGGTGTTTTGGAGCTCAATGGTGGAAGAGGCGATAAGATGGGCTAATTTTTATGTTAAGGTGAAAAATCAGCACCCTAATGTTTTAGATCTTGTGATTTTTGTGATGTAAATTGGAGTTTTTGAGGAAAAACGAAAATTTATGATGAAGATGAAATTTTGGGTTGTTAGGTTTGAAGATTTGATATGAGTTTATGGTTTTTATGATCTTAACTCCTCCATTTTTTATGCATGCAAGTGAGGACTTGAAAATGATGAGGTTCTGGTGATTAATCCTAGTAAAGTTGTGGATGATGATAGAAAAAAAAGTTGAAGTTCAAGGTAAAGAAATTTGATGGTGAATATAAAGTCTTGATTGTTTTGGTGGGTAATGACTTATAAAACTAGGATGAAGTTTGTGGATTGTTTTAAGTATTCTTGGGACTGTTAATGATGGTTAAAGTTGAAGTTTACCTTGCTTAGAGTTTAGGATGTAGGTCTTGATCAATATATGAATATTCATAATGGTTATCAAATTTCGAAGAAGTCTACTAGACTATTTGGACTGATTTTTGTTAATTTTAAATAATGAATTAGTTAAATGGTAAAAGTATCTTGTTTGGGCTTGAATTAATATGGTGATAGATCAGATACTTACAATGGGTGTTTATAGCTCTTACTTTTAAAGTTATTATTATGATGATGTTAATTTTTATGAGTTGATAACATTAGATGATGTATACTACTCAAATCAAGATGAAGTTGTTATGCTTGAGGAAGATCTTAACTTATTTTGGGTTGGTATTAAGGATGTGAATGATGATAAATCCTCCCAATCCAAAAAGTTTCTTTATGGATGGACATTAAGAATGATTAAGAAGGATGCAGAGTGATGGTTCTAGTTTTTTTTCGCTTATATGAGGTTAATTAGGTTTCCTTTCAGCATTTTAGATGGTTACTTTTGTTTCCCCGAGTATAGTGGAGCTTATATAAAGGTTCAAGGCCAACTATGGTAACATTTTAAGACCTTAATTCAAAACCTAAGACATTTGGTTGGTTCTCTAGACTCTTAGGAACTAAATGTAGTTATTATGGACTTTTGACTTAGAATGCCTAAGTTTAAGGCTCCGAAGGTTAATTGGTACTTGTTTTGCTTTGCTGTGGTTATAGAACCTAATGGTTGTTTTTCTTGTTTTTCTTCTCCAGCTGGTGAGTTGGGTGTTGCTGACTCTCTGGGTGAAAAGAATCAGTTTTTGTACCGCTAGAGGTAGGTGGTGAATTCATCTTAATAGCACCCAACCATTTTAAATGCATGTTTCGAACTAATATGTATGTACTTTTTGTATGCAAGGCATGACATGTAATTTATGGATAACAACAAACTTGTGATATGAAGAAAGCATTGAGAAACTGATTTTTAATATGGAAAAATGCATGCTTGATTATATATCACGTTTATAAAATATTTCTCATGGATTGTGAACAAATGTGACTTCAATCTTACTATCATGATTTATGTGGATGAAATGATGGTCATGTTTGGAAAATCATGTTTTACATATGTGGAGGAAATGGTGTTTGATATATTGAAAACCTTTGGAAGAGACGAGAATCTGTTTTATCGAGTGTTTTCTCGATGTGAAACCCAGCTTTGAAAAATGTGACAAAAAGGAATTTCTGTCCGTGATCGCCTAAAGACGGTAGTGGCATCTCACTACCGGGCTTGGTAGGGTTCACGAAGACACGGAGAACCGTGTATGCCTTAGGTGGACTGGTTCTGTGTTACTTCCACTCGGATTCCTGCCCGAGTGATCTGTGAGTTGGCATGTCATAATTCCACGGACCATACCCGGCGATCTGTGCGTTGGCATGTTATGGTTCCACGGACTTGGTGTGCGAGTTAGCTTGATAAGGTTCCCTCATAATTTTAAGAGGGTGGGTGTGTTGTCTTGCTATGGTTCCGCGACCTACGTAGGTGAGCGAGTTGGCTTGCCATGGTTCCGCGACCTACGCGGGTAAGCGAGTTGGCTTGCCAGGGATCCTCACCCTTACGAGGGTGGGTGAGTTGGCTTGCCATAGTTCCTCACCCTTAGGACCAGTTACACTTGTTGTATGTGGATTTCAAAAGAGATGAATTTTCAAAAGGGGATTTCTATAAAAAGGACTTTGGTTTCAAAGGGGTTCTTCAAAATAGTTTTCGAACTTTAACTTAAAAGACACACAACCTATATATATACTACTATATATTATCATTAAGGTAACCTTGTGAAAGGTTGGGGACTTTCTACAAGGATGGTGGTTCATGCTTATCCGAATGTGGTACACCATCTGAGGCTTTGCTAGGTGTTTTTGTCTTTAGGGCGGTATGGGATGTCAGGGAGACAGGTACATCTAGGGAAGTCTGGGAAGTCACGATTATTTTCTGGTAAACCATATTTGTTGGTGGTGTCGAGTAACTAGATTAGTTGAGGTTCGTATGCCTGCCCGATAGGTGTTAGACGCGAGGGAGGGTTGTCGGGGAACCTTCTCTGGATTAGTTGGGGGCCCTTGTCTAGTCTGCAGTCGTCAAATTGTGCGCACTTGGTATCTGATCTTGAAGTAACTCTGACTGGGGTAACCCGGTCGTGTTCCTTGGCTATGCTAGCAGAAGTACACTACTATTGTTTGTATACATATATATGCAGGATTTTTCTTTGATGTTTCAATCAACTATATAATATGCATTGCTTTTACAAATGCTTTTGAGATGTTATCGGATTAATCGCTGCATGTGATGATATTAGGATGGTTGATCTACCTACTGAGTTTCTCACCCAATTATTCTCGTGGTTTTACAGTTGACGTTTGAGGATCTAGTTAGAATCCTTAGTGGCACTGTGACGTGGTTTACTGGTCGAGGGATTCCATATTTTATGGTGGATGTAGGTCTCCCTCTCTTCAGTCACAGTGGATGATTTTCTACCTATATTCCTTTTACTTTGAGACTTATGTTTTATGGCTCGGGCTGTGAGCTTTACGTTACTTTTGGTTTTATATGAATGCGACTTTTACCTTATCTTTTTCTCACTATATATATTTTGACAGGAAACAAAAAACATAACTATATATTATATCACAAATATATCCATGTTAAGTGGAAGAATGAATATCATAGTTATTTGCAGGTAACTTAGAGGATGGTATAATTTGAGACAGTGTTCACCTGACAGGTCCCTCCTGGTCCTACATCGTTGGGATTTCAGTTGAGAAAAAAAATGGGTGGCAATTTTGTGTATACCTTTAGCTTCTTTTGCTTCAGTTGTGTATATTGTTGTATGCACTGTGTTTATCAGGTGACAAAAGGTCCAGTTTACAGGGAAGACTCTGCCGGATTTGAGTATCATTGTAGGTTGATGGTAATATCCCGTGTTTTGGGTTACGGGGCGTTACACTTTGGGCTGCCTTAGTGCATTCTTATGCTTCCAGTCGATTTAGTGTTGGCATGGGGTGGATACAGATTTTCTAAAGAAGGAAAAAAGCTTTGGAGTCTCATTCCTCATGTTGTCTTTTGGGTGCTTTGGAAGATTCGGAATGACATTATCTTTAATTCTAAGACCTATCCTTTTCATGTTGTAATCCTGCGTGTTAAAAGTTTATTATATTCTTGGGGTAGATGGCTAGGGATAACAAGGCAATTTCATTTTCAGGATTTTGTATTCTTTTGGGAGCGTGTGATTCAAGTGCTTTGATTCAGCACATATGAATTGACATCCCTGTGTATATTCTTCTCTCCTTTCAATATATTTTTTCCCCCATTTCAAAAAAAAAGTTTACAATTTTTAGATTGTTGGAGGATTATTAGTATATTGGAGAATTAAAATGAAGTTCAATTTATTTGATGCTTTAAACTGACAAGCCTTGACTTGTCTTTAGGTATGAAGGGATGATTAGAGACTTTTGATGTAGGAGTAGTACTAATTCTTCTAACTTGAGAGGTTTAGAGTGGTACACTAAGTAGTTGATCATTTTTAAGTTTGATTTTCGTCACTTTTCTTCTATTTATCTGGTTTTTGGTTCTAAATACTAGGACCTAATTTTATCTATTTTGTTTCTTTGTTCAGCCGCTGAGCTGGGTGTTGCTGACTCTCTGGGTGAGGAGGATCAGTTTCTGTATCGCTAGAGGTAGGCAGTCAAATTTCATCTTAATAGCTCCCAACCATTTTAAATGCATGTTTCGAACTAATATGTATGTATTTTCTTTGTATACAAGGCATGACATGTGATTTATGGATAACAACAAACTTATGATATGCAGAAAGCGGTGAGAAACTATTTTTAATTGGGAAACAATGCATGCTTGATCATATATCATATTTTATAAAATATTTCTTATGGATTGTGAACAGTTGTGACTTTAAATCTTACTATCATGATTATGAGGCAAAATGATGGTTATGTTTGGAAAACCATGTCTTATTTATGTAGATCAAATTGTGATTGATATATTGAAAACCTTTGGAAGAGATGAAAATCTATTTATCGAGTGTTTTCTCGATGTGAAACCAGCTTTGAAAATATAACAAAAGTGAATTTATTCCCGTGATCGCCTAAAGACGGTAGTGGCATCTCACTACCGGGCTTGATAGGGTTCATGACGACACGGAGAACCGTGTGTGCCTTAGATGGACTAGTGCCTATGTTACTTCCACTCGGATTCCCGCCCGAGTGAACTGTGAGTTGGCATGTCATGGTTCCATGGACTTGGGTGCGCGAGTTGGCTTGACATGGTTCCCTCACTCTTACAAGGGTGGGTGTGTTGTCTTTCCATGGTTCCGCGACCTACGTGGGTGAGCGAGTTGGCTTGATATGGTTCCTCACCCTTACAAGGGTGGGTGGGTTATCTTGCCATGGTTCCGCGACCTACGCGGGTGAGCGAGTTGGCTTGCCATGGTTCCTCACCCTTGCGAGGGTGGGTGAGTTGGCTTGCCATGGTTCCTCACACTTAGGACCAGTTACACCACTAAGGTAAACTTGTGAAAGGTTGGGGACTTTCTACAAGGATGGTGGATCATACTTATCTAGATGTGGTACACCATCTGAGACCTTTCTAGGAGTTTTTATCTCCCTGGCAGTATGGGACGTCAGGCAGACAGGTACATCTAGGTAAGTCTAGGAAATCACGATTATTTCCTAGTAAATCATGTTTGTTGGTGGTGTTGAGTAACTAGTTTAGTTGAGGTTCACATGCTGCCCGATGGGTGTTAGACGCGAGGGAGGGTTGTCGGGGAACCTTTTCTGGATTAGTTGGGGGCCCTTGTCTAGTCTATTGTCGTCAAATTGTGCGCGCTTTAGTATCATGATCTTGAAGTAACTCTGATTGGGGTAACCCGTTCAGTGGCTATGCTAGAAGAAATGCACTATTATTGTTTGTATTTATATGTGCAAGATTTCTTTCGATGTTTTCAATCAACTATATATTATGCATTGCTTTATAAATGCTTCTGAACTTTTTATCAGATTAACCACTGCATGTGATGGTATTAGGATGGTTGACTTACCTTCTGAGTTTCTCACCCAATTATTCTTGTGGTTTTACAGTTGGCATTCTGGGATCAGAGTAGGATCCTAAGTGATTCTGTGATGGTTTATCTTGTGGAGAGGGAGCCAAGACTTTGGTCTTTTTGTGCAGGTTTCTCTTATTTGTTATACCACAGAAGTGAATATTTGTAATTATGAATTTTACTTTTAAGAGACTTTCAGTCATCAGTTGTGAACTTTACTAGTTTACTTTCTTTACTATATATATCTTATGACAGAGAACCAAACTTAAATATATATATGTTATCACCAGTATACTTAATATCAAAGAAATGTGGAACATAATGGTTTGTGTACAGGGTAGCTTAGAATGGATGAACTTGTGTTAACAGGTGCCTCCTGGTCCCTTCAGGATTGTAATGCCCCGCCCTCACATTTCAGGTCTGCAGCCCTTACTCAATGAGAACCGGGCATTCCCGCGGGACCATTAACAACCTGTAGCTCTAAGGTGTACGCATTATACCAAGTTAACAAGAAGCTTGCACTCACATTCAATACACAAGTAAAATAAAGCTGAATATAAACTTTATTAACTCAAAGATAAGCTGTCAATTGAACAAACGAATGAACGAATATTCTCAAAGAATAATGGACTAAACATGTGTCCAAACTAAACTAAATTTAAAGAAAAACTAATGTCTTCACGGAAAACTAGGAAAAACTCTGAAGACTTATTCTTGCTTTACGAACACCACTGCTACCGTGTATTCGCCTAATGACCTGGACCTGAAAAGATTAATGGGGCTAGATCAAAACCTAGCCAGTAAGTTCACTAGTTCCCTTGGTTTATATTCGGGTTAACCATATGCTTCACAAGGGTAAGTGTATTAACATAAATACAAGATATGTCATGAGATAAAGTAAGAAAAGTTTAACAAGATAAACGATTCACAGATTTCACGGCTGTTGGGTTTTATGATCTTCAGTTAAGATTAAGTTATCGCAACAAGTAGTGTTCTCTAGTTACTACCCATGTTTCACCCATACCTGTAGTTCACTCGAGACACTGGCCGTGCGCCACGTGAATCCGATGAACCGCCTCGAAATCCATCCCCCGAACACTGGTAACCCTGTCGGCATTACTTACGTGTCAAGTGATTCCGTAGACCTCACTTGGCGATTCTGTAGACCTCGCTTGGAGAGGACCAGGCCTATACATGACCTAAACTATGTTTATGCACAAGCAAATCAAGTTATTTAAACACATATAAAACTTATGGAGGTTTCTTACATATTCTATGTATCCACAAGTGTTCATCTTCATGGTAATATTTCACAAGTAGTTTATGTATGCATTCTACTCTCTTAAACATATATTTTCATATGTTATACAAGATATACATCAAGATAGCCAAAACAGCTTAATTACGGCCTAAAAGTCAATTGGTATCGATACCAGTTTGGTTGGTATCGATACCAACCACAATTGTTGTGTCAGGCAGGGCTGGTATCGATACTGGCCTCTCTTGCAGGTCAGGTTTCAACCTCCGTGTAAACTTAGTTTTCACCCCTGTAAACATTAGAGATTCACATACACCTCTTATATATATAGATTTCATGCATTCTAGCCAATAGAGACATGCTCACATCATACGATCATGAATTATATGCATTCTCTCACATAATTCTCATGCAACTTCATATCGTACAAACTAGGTTTTCATGCATTCAATTATTAAGGAAGCCTAGCAACAACATGAATAATCTAAATCTACACCAAAAGAGAAAGTTACTACTTGCCTCAATGTAACTATCTTCCCACCGCGAGGAAGAAGAAGAAGAAGAAGAATCTCTGCGCTATCTCTCACGAACGCGATCACATCAAACTCCTTCTCAAACCCTGGGTTCTCCTTCAAGAAGTTCTATCTCTCTCTCTCTTGCCCTAGCCGATTCACCTTCTCTTTCTCTTTTCCTCTCTCAAAATCGATGGAAAAATAAAAGGGGTTTAATTGGGTTAGTTTATATTTATAAATAATATAAACCCAAACCTACTAAAACTCCATAGGGTGCCCTTAACCAAAGTGGCTACCCCCAAACATTAGTAATTTAAATTAAAAGGGTATTACAGGGATAGCAATTGGAAAAGAAATTTATGGGTGGCAAACTCTTGTGCATACACTTAGTTTTATTTGCCCGCTGTGCATATTTTTTTGTATACACTGAGCTTATCAGGTGACAAAAGGTCCAGTTTACAGAGAAGACTGTGCCGGATTTGAGTTTCTTTGTAGACTGATGGTAATGTCCCGTGTTTTGGGGTTCGGGGCGTTACAGAAGCAATATCCCCACTCTATTTATATACTTAAAGAACTTGGAAGACCACCACATCCTCCATTTAGATGAACCAACAAATGGTTCTCTATCATGATGAAACCCATTGGTTGCTAGAAAAATTGTAATAATGACTTAAAACAGCCCAATTCCTAATATAAACGGCAAGTAACCATTAGGTGGTGCATCTGGATGGAGGATCCGGCGGTTTTTCACGTATTTTCCTCTCCATGTGTCAAAGAACTTGGAAGATCGCTGGGTCGGCGGTCCTCCATTTAGATGAACCACCAGATGGTTCACTATCTTGATGAACCACCCAATAAAAGCCACTAGAAAGGCAATAATAATGAATTAAAACAGACCAATTTCCTAATCCACACGACAAGCAGCCATTAGGTGGTACATCTGGAAGGAGGATATATCCGGCGGTTGTCCACGTATTTCCCAATATATAAATAAATATATTTGCTTAACAGTACTATGTTTTTCTTTCTGACGTTTAATTATGGAGACTTTTCACTTCTCCTCCAGCAACTACTACTACATTTTGCCATTAATTTTCTCTTCTTCCAAGAAGGCAACTGAGATATCTCTCTTATGAAGTACGAACAATTTATTTGTGGCAGTGTATTCAAGTCGGGCGTGTGTTATAATTGACATTCGTCGAACATGCATGTCTAACTTATTAGACATTGTGCATATGTGTCTCACTTGACATTTGATATAGATATTTCGTTGACACTTGCATGTGACTTAATCTTAGACTCTTTACACTAGTGATGCCTTTTTTTTAATGGTATTTGTGTTATTAGTGTTTCTAGTACTTTCTACACTATAATGGAAATTAGATTAAATGGCTCCAAAATATTTTTCATACATATATAAAATTGATAAAGTTTGCCTTCTTTTTTTTTTATTGGTATAAATTTTGCATTTTATGAAGTAGGAATATGTTCTTACATCCTTATTTTAATGCATTGATCCTATATTATATACATGTGTTTTAGTTTTATATTCTACTTTTTTGTATCGTACTTTTTAAAATTTGTGGTGTCACTATGTTTATGTCGTGTCGTATCTAGTATGTGCTTCTTAGCATCTCTCTAACTGTTATGGACTCCAAACCCTAATTTTGTGGGGGTTGGATCCATATTTTTCTGTCCAAAACGCAACCCAACAGCTTATTTGTCTTTCATAACCGTCAATTTAAATCAACTGTTGAAGACGAAAAACTGGATTTTACGCGGACATGGCCATGATGGAATCAACTTTCTTCGTCAATGTCTTAGTACACGTTGCATAGTTCGTTAAGGAGATTAAAGAAGTGCATATAATTTTGACACTTATTTTAGAAACTGGTCATTTTCACCATTTTTTAAAGTAAAAAAGATAGCTAGGTTTACCTTCATTGAAAAGTTAACCTCAACAAATTGTGGGTTTTTGTTGAACTCTCTTTTTTGTAAAGTACAAACAATATTACAATTAAAATTCCATAAAATTATGTTTAACAATTATAGCAAACCACCAAAAATAAAACTTATTGGAGTCATATATATCCATATATTTTCAAATAAAACATTGCGAATTCTTATTAGAGTCTCTTGTTTGTAAACTTTAAAAAACTTTACAACTAAATTTTCATTAAATATTAGTTAACAATTATAGCAACCCACCAAGAACTAACCTTTTAGGAGTATATATATTTTCAATCGAATTTCAAACAAATTCAATGGCAAATGACAAATAAATTGCGGGTTCTTATCGGAATCTCTTGTTTGTAAACTATAAACAAATTTACAGTTTAACTTCCATTAAATTTTGTTTAACGACTATATCAAACCAACAAAACCTAAACTCATAGAAGTCTAAATACATTTTCAATAAAACTGCAATCAAATTCAATCCTAAATGACAAACAAGATGCGGTTCCTTGTTGGAGTTTCTTGATTTCGTATTCTTGTTGGAGTCTGTTATTGTTTCTTGTTGAGGAGTCTTGTTTTTATAATACAAACCAATTTACACTGAGAAATTCAAACATCTATATTTTTCTGATAGCTAAAAACCTTCAAAATTTCTTTTTGACATTTCGGAAAAAGGATACAAGAAAGAGAGAAAAAATCAGGTTCAACAATTAAATTTCTCTTTTGAAGAGAAAAATTAAAAGAAGAGAGTGAAATCGAGCTAAAAGATGGAATGAGTGGAGCACTTGGAGAGAGAAAGTAGGGATTGAATGGTGATCCACTAGAAATCAAGCTCTAATTGCAAAAAAAAAAAAAAAAAAAACCGAAGGAAGTGTCGAATTGAGAGTAAAATAGACCGTTGAGTTTAGGTTTCGGGTTGGTTGGGTTAGTCTCTAGCTTAACTAAAAACCTTATTAACCCATAAGGGTAAATTTGTATTTTTACGTGACCCTTTTTTGAAAAAGGGGTCAAAATGATGATCAGTTTCTAAAAGAAAGATCATAACTCAAATTATAAACTCCTAATTAAAACAGGTTGTTTGTTAAGTGAATTTTTGAATAAGTGTTTAAAACTTTAAATAACAATGTCCACCGAATTGAACCCAGTCATGAGAGAATTTTGTGTGCTATCGAATCTAGCCAGGCTCTCATTAAAATTACGAGCACTAATTAATATATATATAAGCCCCCTTTAATCAATAAAAGAAACCCTAATATCAAGTCATTGAAGTTGAAAATAATTAACCTACCGGTTGCACATGGTGCAGTTTTAAATCCGATCCGAACCGATCTGAAAAAAATACCGACAAACCGTAAAACCAAAAAACCTAAAACCCGAAAAATCGAAAAACCGCAAAAACCGATATTTATGGTCTGATTTTGGTTTCATGTTTTCAAAAAATCAAAAAAACCGAAACCGTATCAAAAACACCGAACCGAAAGACCAAACCAAAAAAACTAGAAAGAAACCTGCATATATGCCTATATAGTATACACATGCATTATTATGTATAAATATGCATGCTAACTTATGAAAATATGAATTAAGGAGTCTGGCTCTTAATATAATCACAATTTCATAAGTTAATGTATCTATGTCAATTTGTATCCTATATGAGGCAATACATATGTGTGATATGTGTTATCAAATTTATACATATTTATTAATTTACTTATAATATATTTATTATTTTATATATTATTATTTTTATTATGAAAAAATTCAATTGTGGACATACCATGATTAAAATTGCCACTATGTTGCTATGGAAAATATATTGAGATCCATATAGAGGTATCTAAGATATGAAGATGAACTATTCACAAACTTCACCATGTATTTTCATAAAAAAAAAAACATATTTGGGGGCGAGCTATCTTGCACGTTGTTGGGGAGTGTGCCCCACCAAAAAAAATTTAAACTCCAACATCTAATACCCATGAGGAAATTGAGTCTCCCACCAATTTAAGATTTTAGTATATTGTGCATTAGTTTTTTGTAAAATTAAAATGACCAACTCATTTCTTAACATGTACCCCACAAGCTTTTAGGCACATCAAAGAAATTTGTTGTGCTTTGTAGTTTTCTCTTTAAAAAAATTTTATGACTTTGTCCCTAATCATATCGCACCAAAATTTTTAACCCTATCAAAATTTAATTTAAAAGTAATAATTAAAATGGATGGTCTATAAATTACCTTATAATTATTTTTAATTGATATGATTTTTGGTAAGGATGATCTTCTCATATTAAAATTAATAATTTTCACAAAAAAAGAGAGAGAATTAATGATTACTTAAGATGGTTGAACACTTGGACATTTTTTTAATTTTTTTAAATTTAAATAAATATTTAGTTATTATCATTTTTTTTATTTTTTAAGTTTGAACGAACTTTAATTTTTTATAATGCAAGTACTCTAATTATGTCATGTTTTAGTTTAAGTTTAAATGATCAATTGATAAATATCATATGTTAAATTTTTTTAATCTAGTTAAACTTTAGTTTTGAATGATTTGTCCGTTAAAAAATCGAAAACCCTTAAAAAAATCCGAAATTTAAAAAAAACCCAAAAAATCTAAAAAACCGATGGCGTGGTTTTGGTTATAAAAAAAAAAACCTTCATGGTTTGGTTGGTTTTGGTCCTCCTAAATTAATTAATGGTTTGGCTATGGGTTTGACAAAAAATCCAACCGAACCGAACCGTGTGTAGCCCTAACTGAGAGTCAGCATTAAGAAAATGCTACCTAGACAAGACCGTTTAGCTATATGTTAAGAATTTATAGTGTGTTTAGATGTAGAATTCATGTTTCCCTTGGAAACATGAATCCCTAGAAACATGAATCCTTTGGTTTGTTTGGCAACCATAAAACAGTTCATGGATTCATGAATCCTTGGAAGCTTGAATTCTTTGGTTTGTTTGGCTGCCATTTAAAATCCAAAGAAAATTTTTATTTTGTTGTTTTAATTTTGTGGGGTGTAATCTGCATTGAGTTGGGTGAATACATAGTGAATCCTTAGTTTAGAATTCCAGCAAATTCTAAGGGGGGAGGTGGGACTCCAAAATAGGGATTTGCTAGAAAATATGTTTCCTTGGAAAATAAGTTTCCAGGGATTCTTGGCAGCCAAACAGACCAGGGAAACATAAATCCATGGTCCCCACTGAATCTCTACTTTGGAATCCTCCATCCAAACAAACCATTAGTAGAGAGTTGAGGTTTAAACTTCACAAGCCTATAAAAATATATCCTTGAAAACAAGAAATCCAAGTAGTCCAAGTATAGTCTGGCTCTCTAATAAGCAGGAACTAGAATCTCTCCTCCTCAACCATTTCAAAGATATTAGTACCACTACTAATCCTCCTATTGATGACAATATCTTTAAACTTATCCCTCAATGTATTTCTGAGGAGGATAATTTTACTCTCCTTAGAACCCCAAGTGAGGATGAGATAAGAGCCACTCTTAACAACATGCATCCTTGGAAAGCCCCTGGTCCAGATGGTTTCCCCACAGGCTTCTTCCAAACCCAATGGGAAATAATGGGAAATGATATTATTGACACAGTCAGAAATTTTTTTGATACAAATCACTTGCAGAAGGAGATGAACAATACACATATCACTCTCATTCCCAAATCCATATGTCCCCAAACCCCATCAGACTTCATACCTATAAGCCTCTGTAACACCACTTACGAGGTCATATCTAAACTGTTGGCAAACAGAATGAAGCCTCTTTTAAATAAAATTATCTCCCCTTTTCAAGCTGCTTATGTACCTCAAAGTCAAATCTCTGACAATATTATTCTGGCTCATGAGGTCATTCACACCATGAAAAAGAAGAAGGGTAGGTTGGGCCTGCTTGGACTCAAACTTGATATGTCAAAAGCTTTTGACAGAGTCGAGTGGCCTTTCTTAATGAAAATTATGACTAAGATGGGGTTCTCTAAGGATTGGTGTCAACTTATTCACCAATGTGTCAGCACCACTAGCATTTCCATTGTTCTTAATGGATCCCCGGCCAGGCCCCTATTTCAACCCTTCGAGAGGAATCAGGCAATGGGATCCTCTTTCACCTTATCTTTTCATCCTTGGTATGGAAGCTTTTCTAGAATCCTTATTCATGCTGAACAAGCTAAACTCATTCATGGCATTAAGGTAACTAGAAGTGCCCCCTCTATTTCACATCTCTTTTTTGCTGATGATTGTCTACTATTCATTAGGGCCAATTTGAATGAAGCCAGAAATCTCATGGACCTTATCCAGCAATTTAGTAAAGTCTCTGGGCAATGCATCAATTTCCAAAAGTCTGGAATTTTCTTCAGCAAGAATCTGCACAATAGGCATTGTAGAATCATCTCCAGAAACTTTGGAGTCAAAAGAATTGATCCTAAGGATAAATATCTTGGTACTCCTCTCTTCATTAGTAGATCTAAAGCTGAATCCTTTTCCTCTCTCATCACAACCTTTGAGAATAGACTTGCTGTTTGGAGAGGGAAGCTCCTTAGTCAAGCAGGTAGATCCAACTTGGTGCATACTGTCCTCAACCCCCTACCATTGCACCAAATGTCCTACTTTCCTATCCCCAAATCTATTATCAACAAACTTGATGCTACCCAGAGAGATTTCTGGTAGGGTAAAGAGGGTTCAAAAGGCTTATATCTCAAATCCTGGGTTGCCATCTGTAAGCCCAAAGGCCTGGGGGGCTTGGGGTTTAGAGACCTACAACAATTCAACAAATCCCTCATTGACAAACTTGCTTGGAGGCTTATTACTTGTCCGGATCAATTGTGGGCCAGAATTTTAAAAGCCAAATATTTTCCTGCCTCCAACCCATTGCACCAAACTCGGAAAACTCCAGGCTCTTGGATTTGGTGCGGCATTAAACATGAAATTGAAATTGTCAAGAAATATCACTTCTGGGAGGTAAAAAATGGTGAAAATATCCAGGTTTGGAAAGACAATTGGATCCCTGGTCTTAATTCCCCCTACAAGCCACAACAGTTCCCAACCTAACAACCCAATTGTGGTTAGAGACCTAATTGACCATAGCACTAAGCATTGGAATAGAGATCTGGTGACTCAACATTTTGAACCTCAAGTTGCCACCAAAATACTCAATATCAGAATCCCCTTACAAGGTGAAGATCAACTCCACTGGACCTTGAGCAAAAAGGGTTACTTTACAGTCAAATCAACATATCTGGGTCTTACAGGTGCCTTGAGTGAATTTCAAAATCATAGTCCAGGCTCGGGTGATACTTGGAAGAAACTTTGGAACCTCAAAACTCTTCCTAAGGTTAAACTCTTGTTGTGGAAATGCCTAAATGACCTTCTTCCAACTAAAGTCAAACTCGCCTCCTTCATAGAAATCAATTCCATATTCTGTAGCATGTGCAAGTCCAAGCCTGAAGATGCAAAACATTTAATCCTTGAATGCCCATTTGCCAAAGCAATTTGGTTCTCTTTACCTTTTGGTTTTATCCCACAACTGCATTCAAACCTCTCTCTCCAAGAATGGATTCTTAGCTGGCTGCAAAATAATGAAATAAATGTTAATATAGATAACCTAGACTGGCCCCATGTTGCAGCCCTGGTAGCTTGGTCTATTTGGAAAGGGAGATGTTTCAATGTCTTTCAAAATAAACCCCTCAACACAAAAAGTACATCAAAAGGAATTCTCTACCTCCTTGAATCTGTCAAGACCCTTAATGACTGTGGGCAAAAGCTTGGTATTAATACCAATTCAAGTCACATACCATCAACGAACTCCAAATGGACTCCCCCTCTTGGAGATTTTATTAAAATTAGCTGTGATGCATCTTTTGATCCTAGTAACCTCTCTTGTGGAATTGGTCTTGTGGCTCGAAATAATGCAGGAACTTTCAGGGGAGCCCGGGTTGTCGCCTGTAATGCAGTAGATGCAGAGAATGGAGAAAGCCTTACAATGTGGGAAGCAGTCAAGTGGGCCAAAGAGATGCATCTCCAGAAGATAATTTTGGAAAGTGACTCTAAGCAGGTTATCAGTGCTCTAAAAGGAGATCAAACTCAAGTTCATTGGCAAAATAATACCATCTTAAAGGATTGTGAATATCTCCTCAGTAACTTCACCCTATGGTCATTAGATATATAAATAGACTCTGTAATAGTCCAGTAGACAAACTTTCTAAGTATGCTAGAAAGAATGGTTGCAATAGATCGTGGAATGATCATCCTCCAGATATAATATCCCACCTTTTGTATGAAGATGCTATTTCTGTAACTGCTTCCTTAAGTTATATCTAAATAAAACTCTTGGCTTTCTATCAAAAAAAAAAAAAGTAATGTTCAACACCTCAAGGCAATCACTTGGGAGGTTGATTTTGAGAAACTCATAAAAAACCTTCAAAATTTAGTCAACGCAATACTGTGGGCATACCCTAAAGGGTTTAGTACTTTATGTTTCACAAGAAGATTTGAGAATCATAGTGTAGTCCAGATTTCAAAAATCTGAGCACACACAAACCTCTAAGATAATCCACAAAAATTAAGGATTCATAATATGATCCTTTATAGGTAAAATAGTTGCATACATGAGGAAATTTTCGCATTTGTGTCGGTAAAAATTTAAGCTTGTCCTCTCTGTACTTTTTTTCCTATTTAAAGAGTTCTCATTCATTTTCCGAAGATAAAAAGAGTATTAAAGTTAAAAATGAAAATGTAATATTAATCAAAGTCCTAAGCTAAAGTTTAATTTTTCAGGATTTTGATAGTTGGCTCGTGATCCGTAGGTTAGATGGATTGACCTATCTAACTTGCTGGTCAAAAGGTCAATTGTAACCCTATGCATTTTATTAGCAGGTCAAGTGAGGGTAACATTTGGCTAGCTGGCGGGTCTTTTACAAAGTCTACAGGGAGCCCTGTACAAAATTATGTTCACAAATGCATTATATATGCCAACTCTCTTTTCTTTTTGTACATCTTTGTTGAAATTGGATAAAATAAAAACTTAATGCACCCAAGTCACCTGTGCTAAAGGGAAATCAAGAAAATGATGTTTATCCTGTCAGAATTTTTTGGCAAAATATTCAGGTAGTATCGATATCAAGAAACGGGTATCGATACCATGTTGATTAAAGGATATCAGATGGTTGATGTATCGATACTCGGAAAGTGGGTATCGATACTCTCTGGGTTTGTTGCGTTTTTTAGGCGGTTTTAGAGTCTTAGTGGACTTAGAAAACTTTTATTTGTGTTTGGATTTGATGAAATCTATAAATAGGTCGTCCCTAAGGGTGTAGGAAAACATTGGTAACTCTTGTTATTGAGGAGGAAAGAATCCAAAGGAGTTCTTAAAGGTCAAGAAGAGGTAAACTAGGATTTTGGTCTTCTTGTGTGCTTCTTGTGCGGAATAAGGGTGACGTTTTGAGGTGAGAGATCTCTGTATGTAATTATCCTTATTATTTATTAATTAAATTGATCGTGCTTTCGTCTAAGGTTTTTACCCGAATTTGGAGTTTTCCTCGTAAATCTTGTGCCTTATGTGTTTGGTTCTGTTTTTACTATATTTCTCGTTCTTGTTTCATCGTTCAACATAATCGATCGATGGGCTAGGACTTAAAAATCCTAACATATCCCACCAAAAACATCCATCTTTGGTTTCCTGCGTCGGGTGGCAATTAGGGACTTCAGCACATTCAAAACTTTGCGCTGAATGTGACAAACCTTGAGCTACCACATTAGGCTGGAAAAGTAAGGATGGATGAATTTGGCAGGAGCAGTAGCATTACTCGCATTATTATTGATTGTTCAAAACATAAGTAAATGTGCTTGAACACCCTCCAGCTATGCCTTTCGGTGCATTTAAACTAGAGCATGTGTTAGTGTGGCCAAAAGGGAAAATTCTAGTTGTACCAAAACTTGGTCCCAAATGATGTTGCAAGTGAACGATGGACATTACATTGAAGACTTTGTTTTGACCGAAATTTCATTTTAATTGTCTCATCATTTGCAAGTGCGTTAACGAATCAAACTGTTGCGAAATGGTAGTGATGATGATAATAAGAACGAAAGTGGAACAACAATTGATCTTCTACTCTAATGATAGCGTAATAAAAATAAGATTTTACAAATAAAACTGAAGATGAGAGATTTAATGTGGTATGATTTGGTGATTAACCTATGTCCAAGACGAAAGGCCAATGGCCAATATCTTTATTGGTTTCCACTACTTAAAATGATCATCGAATCTAGTCAATTACAACTCGATAAATTAAATTACATCTGTATTCTTATTACAACTCGATAAATCTAATTACATGTGTACTTTTTATTTATGGTATGAAAAGGACATACAAATAAGGAAATACTTGGTCCCAAATGATGTTGCAAGTGAACTGGAGGCATTACATTGAAGAGTTTATTTTAACCAAAATTTTATTTCAACTGTCACATCATTTGTAAGTACATTAACTAATCAAATTATAAACTACTGCAAAATGGTAATGAGGATGATAGGAAGAACGGAAGTCGAACAAAAATTGATCTTCTACTCTAATAATAGCATAATAAAAATAAGATTGAATAAATAAAACCAAAGATGAGCGATTTAGCGTGGTTTGATTTGACAATTGACCTATGTCCAAGACGAAAGGTAAATGATCAATATCTTTATTGGTCTCCACTACTTAAAATGATCATCGAATCTAGTCGCTTACAACTCAATAAATTAAATTACATGTGTACTCTTATTTATAGTATGGAAAGGACCTACAAATAAGGAAATACCTATACCTTTATAATTATAACATAATTAGGAAGTTTCCTATAAATTTACAGGAAACTATCTTATCAAATATACCTTTAAATATTAGAAGCCTGAATCTTGAAAAATTAGATAGCAAGGTGTGTGTTGTAGGAGATGATCTCTATTTTCTAATCTTTCAAAATCTCGATCCTATAATATTCATCAATTCATTTTCAACCGAATGGCGGTGGAACTGAAAGGGTGACTAGAAGAAGGATGATTTCATTGATAGGTTTGATTACAAGGATTCCCCTTTATATAGATGATTAGGGATAAACAGAGTAACAAATACTAATAAGATAGAAACAAAACCACCGGGGTGGTAGCTAAGTTGGCTAAATTCCTGGCATAAGGCTTAGGTGAGGCTCCTCGTAGAGGTTATGACTTCGAAACCCCCCGTGGCCAATCCACTAAGATTTTCTTCGACTCACCCAGTTGCTTATCGGGTTCTTCCGAGTGGGTCGGGGCAAGCAACCAGGGGGATTAGGCCCACCCGAAGGGTGGGGACACCTCCTGACTTCAAAAAAAAAAAAAAAAGATAGAAACAAATCAATCATCCAAATCTTTACCTACTATAATCATAATCCTAATCTTGAGCCATAGTAATGATATGACATAGCAAAGTCCATCATATTCCTTAACACTCCCCCTCAATCTCATGTCCATCGATAGGTTGACATGAGATTGCCACATTGAACGTCCTTGTATCAATCTAAAATCAACCATCCTAACATTTGAATCTAAATGTAAAGAAACCCATGGCAAAAAGTGTTGTTGTTGATGAGCCTACAATTGAACAAAGGTGCATAGAAGAAATTAAGTTGATGCTGTCGATGTTGCGTCAAAAATGGATATTAAAGAGAAGAAGAAAGGCGAATCTCAAAATAGAGAAGGTGGTGGAAGATGAGGAGAAAAATGTTGGGGAAAATAGGGTCTATATTAAATTGTGCAGCAGAAACAAATAACTATTTTCCCTTCACAGGATCACATGAGGATGCATGAATTAAAACAATAACTTGAAGATCAGATACATACCGTTTAAACGCTTGCATATAATCACAGATCTTCCTCCTACGTTCTGGATCAGTCGTCAAAAACCCGAAAAGATACAGCAACTGTATTTCGGCCATAACTCTCTAACGGTTGATCCGATTCGCCTAGATGATATATGCTTTTTGTAGGAAATCGAATTTTCTACAACTTTGCGTGAAATAGCGAATCTCCAATTCTGCTCCTAAAAGCCTCAAAACGCGATTTTAAATTCCGACGGGAATATATTACGAATTTTGGGTTTCTAAAACCATAAAGGTCATAACTTGAATTCTAAATTGGGAGAGAGTTTTAGATACACAAGTTAGGGTGGGCTATCTTATGAACCCTATCTCTATTTATAGAGAAAGACTCTCTTCCCATATCTTTAGCTCCAAGTTAGGTCCATATGGGCCCCACTTACTTAAGCTTTTGATTTATTACTTTGAGGTCCATATATCTCATATAATTCTCAAATAATAAATCTAATTGCAGTTAAGTCCACTAAATAACTGCAACTGAATACTCTCAAGTAAATGAATATTATTCAGAAGCCCTTCACTCGTTATACCAGCAAATAGTCCCTCCACTTAACTGATATTCGTAATATACACCAAGGTAACATTAACTATTAATGTCAGCACCTTTCGAGTAATTACATCTTAGTCCTTGCCTGCCATATCATACCATTATAATTATTCTAATAATCCAATAAACATTTTATAGGATCACTGCGCAGTCTAGAATAATTAATACTCTTGATTAGGCTCTCAAGGGAATATCATTTTGGTGTGGATTCCTTATTGACACAAAGTAATCCCACTAAGTGATTTCGACCACCCAACCTACCCAGAATATTGGATCACGTTTGCGTTGTCTGACCTCACTGTTTGGTAGATCAAAGTGAGTAGAAACCAACTTGTAGGGTATACTCTGCTCTCAGGATTTAGGACATTTGCAATTAGCAAGTTTTACAGAATCTTTTTATGTGCTGACAATAACATAAAAAGTATTCTGTCTGACCTGTTCAGTGTATTCTTAATACACCAACACACTGACTTAGAGTCGCCACTCTAGTGATGGAGATACATCACCCTATAATATAGAAGTCTAGTGTATTATAGTCTTATCAGATGAATTGTTCAGATTCATCACTGACTATGAACTATACAAGAATATAAGGAACCAGTAAATTACATCTCTCCATGTATGAACACTTCATACAAATAATTTACTTACAACATCATCTTGTGAACAACACTTAATCCATCATATGAATAAAGTAATAATATAGTATCATGCTTATTAATAAATATAATTTATCAATGTTATCAATTTAAATTGTTTTAGGGCATAAACCCCAACAATCTCCCACTTGCACTAAAAGAATTTAATGTCACAATAGCTACTTATCTTCTGAGAATAAGATTCGTATGTGACACTTGTTTCATCAGCATGAAACCTTCATCTGTAAGTATTCTCATCAGCATGAGAATCAAAACTACCAAGCAGAGCTTTAGAGTAGAGGTTCTACTAAGTTTCTTACAAATACAACCTTGGCTAACCATCTCGCCTAAACAAAGTCTTTGGCATCCGTGGTAGACACTCTCCCACTCGATGATATCCACCAAGATATCTAGAAATAGAATTTCCAGATCTGAATCTGACACAAGGTCAGAATTAATGCAACCAATTATAACACTAACATTTGGACTATTTTGTAACTCCGAATCCAACTGAGATTATCTAAGTCATGCTTTACAGCTCTATAAATCTCAGTACCAAAACTCGACAAATGTTAGCTGACTAAGCCCACCTGTAAGACAAATATCTGATTTTTGTCACTTGCACTTTATGTGAGAGGCTTCCTATTACATAAGCATAGGGAACTGCCTTTCAATTTACTTCCTTTATCAATGTCTATATGACAAAGATTCCAAAAGAGTAATACCACAGAAACATTTTCTATGGAACAGTGCATTCCAAACAAAATCGGTATATTATTGACCCTTACAGTTTTGAGATAGACTAATACTCTAGTTAGCTGATCTAGCAAGGCTTGATCACTAGAATGAAAGAATTTCTCAAAAAGTTCTTTTACATTAACGTCCATTAGATAACCAAATCTTAATAACATTTCAGGTATCATTATAAATGATCATTATGTCATCACTATATAGCTATGGAAACATTATTACTTACTATCCACATCTTATACATAGCCCATCCATATTTAATTAAAATCAACTAACTTGATTTTCTAATTAAATCGGATGCATCAACTTCGAGACATCTACTTCTGTAATAAATGTACAAAGTACTCATGGCCTACTGTAATGAACTTTATCTGGCTTGATTGCAAATGCCAATGTCAATATGCCTCTTGGGAGGATAATATCAACATTATTTGCGATCTAAGAAAATTCTGTTAATTTAATCAAGACTGCCAATGATGTGGTCACAGCAAGTCTCTTTAACGGTCAATCAGAATTTCTTATTCCTTGTAAACTCTTCATCCAATAGTTTTAATATTAGATGAAAGTTTTACAAGATCCCAGACTCGATTAGAATCCAAAGATTCTTCTCTTATCACAACAGTTAACCATTGTCTCGAAATAAATTAGCATTTTCATAGTTTCAGGGACTGAATTCTCATCCTCCAAGAATAAGATCAATTGGGTTCTTGTGAAACCCTCCCACTACGATAAAGTCCCTATGTATTCTAAAATTGAATAACGTAATTCTTGTGTCTCAGCTTTATATCCTGGTGTCAACTTATGCAGTATTCTTAAGAATATAACTTTTCTCTGTAAACACAAACTCCTTTTGCATACCTATAAACAGATACGCTTCTGCTCTTGACTCTGATTTGTCATCCATTCTAAGACAGGATAAATTGTTCATATGGGCTTGGGCCCAAATTACAATTTTCTTGTCGAAGAACCTGACGATTCATAAGTTAAAAACGGAAGACTACTAACTGTTACCCAAGGTATATGTCAGAAGAAAGTAATGAATTATAATCTACCATAGATTTCATCGTATCCAGTGCATATTCTGTGTCTTCACTTATTACACCATTCTACTGGAAGAATCTAAGTGTAATAAATTGGTTCTCAACTTAGCATGTACCATATAAGTCAAAAGGGTGTTTGCCATTTACGATCGTATCGAATGACGAAACTTACCTCTTAATGTCTTATGGTTCCACATACAACAATGAGTACCTAAACAAGTCAATCACTAAAACCTTCTACCTTCCTTTCAAAGGAACTCTTAATCACTAAACTCTGAATCGTATTCAGATTAAAGTGACTAAGTTTATAGATTTTAGCGATAACTTGAAATAACTGAAGAAACAATTTATTCAACGAATTCCAAGAAAAATAATTCATCCAAGTGTAATGAGAAAAGCTAAGGATTATTATCAATGTACAACTACGAATGTCATCTAATGCATTCTTAATAAAACTTAATGAGAACAGATGGACTGTATACCTATTCTTGTAAAGATATAATACAGTCAATCATGTTTTCATATTTTATTCCGTACACGATGATAATCATTGAGACTCCTAATTGTCGAGTATCCTATTTTGCCGTATTTAGAAACACTTTCTATTTGGCATCTATTACTTTTTCTATACTTACCATCTCGATATGATCAACTTTAGGAATTACTGGGTACTTCTTCTTTGGTTTCATGTCATAAAGACATACACAAAGATGATTATCTAGTTTTATGATCACCGGAATACAACTTGAATGTTTTCCACTTTTTCATGAAAAGTGTGTAGAGGAATCTACTCGGAAAACAAATCTAGTTAGGCTCTAAGGAACTACAATGTCCCAGCATATCAGGTATATGCTGACTAATTGATGTTCCTACACCTCATAGTGTTCATATAACTTTTCGTTATCTGTCAAACAGAACGATTCTGATCCCCAACCTTTCCTATAATGTCACTAGTAAATGTAAAGTACCGATGTTAGTGTTATAACACTTAGACATCAACTTTTCACCTACTTATGACATTTTTCCAATCAGTTCCTGGTAATAATAGGATTCCGTAAATCCTGGATACACAGTCTAAAGTACATAAAGTACTTTACTGCATTTAATGACAGTTATCTAATTCGCATCTAGTCCACATGATTTATGTCAAATTTATTGGTTTACATTTAAAATGTGTTACAAGTGAGAACTATTGAACTACTAAGCATGAAATACTAAAACAACATGAGTTTGAAAAAATTTTAATTTATAGTAGTTCCCTCTAATTACTATAAATATCGGATAACTGATTGTGTATACAGACATCAATCCTATGGGATATCTGTATGTATACCAAAACAGTTGAAATCCCATTTCATCAAAAGAACCTATCCTGACATCTCATGTCAAAGTTGTTTTGACATCCGATTTTGTTCTGACCCCTAAATTAATGACAAATCCTCGTTCCTATGGGAAGCGTTCTTTATTCATCATTTAGTTAAGTGTGGTCCACCATCTCAGTTCAGAATGCTAGAAGATATAGAAACAGTCTCCTATGGGAGATCTCTTTCTACACTCTAGTCCGAATACCGTGCTTATTAAAGCAATCCAAGCCAATAAGCTGCTAGGATGTACTATTCCTATGGGCATTAGACCCCTAGCCTTATTCTTGGACCGATGGTGGAGGGTCGTGGGATTGTGTTTCCATGAACACAATCCCTCTCCCACTTAATTAATTAAAATGAGGGATATATTTTAGAGTTTTAGAAAAAATGTGCATTTGTGTAAAGTCTATTATATTTCTATACATATAATGTACAATATAAAATTACACATTAATAAACATCTAATGTTAATAATTCAACACATATTTCTAAAAACTAATACATACAAACTATACATTTAATGCATATATCTATTGTATGTAATTATACATCTCATGTATATAATTCAGAGCATTAAAGTGTTGCATACATCACATGTATCAACTAAGTCCATATACATCACATGTATATCGTATAAGGAGTTCTCAATTATTTAATTGATTGATCAATAGATTCGTAACCATAAAATTCTATCACATAGAGCTTGTACACGATTCATCACATCTAGGGATTAATTGGGTGCTTGGATTATCCATTTCAGTAAAATAAACCTTTTAAAATACTTTTTAAAAATGAAACCCTGAAGAAAAACTATTTTTCCTCAATATCTGCCAAAAACAGATTGTACACTGACATAGAATGGACCGGCAAGGGCAAGTACCGACTCTGGTCTAACAAGCCGGAGTCAAAAGTTGAAAAACAGTTTTTCAGGGTCTGGGTCGGTCTGGTTCGGATCGATTTGAGTTGCTTGACTAGTCTGACTTAGGTTGAGTCGCCTGACTAGTCTGACTCGGATAGAGTCGCCTGACTAATCTGACTCGGTTTAAGTCGTACGAGTCAACTCTGATCAATTGTAAACCCTTGGTCAATTGACAAACTGGTTAGGTCAGCAATTAACTGGGTCAACCCTTACTGGTTGGTGGGTAATTTTCTGGTTGAACCATCTGGGTCAGGTTGACCCGATTCGCCCCGTTTGGTTCTATTTGACTTGGTCTAGCTAAGCTGCATCGGTATGACCTTTTGTGAGGAGCACTGGATCATACTTGTATACTACACACGTTCACAGCACACATGTGTGGCACAACAAAGTACTACACTCATGCGCACGTGTGGACCGTACACGCACCAGCTCCCACTACACAACATCACACACATACATCAAGCATGTGTACCGCACACACGTATGATGCATAGATACACCACACACATGCACACACGTGCGCTCCATATATGCCACAACCTTGTTGGACCACGGACTAACTCACAGGTTGAACCATGTGGTATCCGATCTGGTCTAGTCGGGTTGATATGCGAGTTGAATGGGTTAGGTCGATCTGACCTGCGAGCTGACCCACGGGTTGGACCGTGAGTCCACGGACCGAGTAAACGAGTTTGGATATTAGGTTATCGGGTCAGAAATTTTGGTCAGGTTACCGGGTTGTCGGATCGGGCCAACGGGTCTGTACATGGGCGACTAGGTAGGGTCATTGGTTGGAGTGAACCAACCAAACAGTCCCTAACAATGTCCACATCCAAACACCTCCTAACCCAAATCCTTATACCCTAACCTATCCCAAAATAACTTATCTTAACTCAATCCAAACATTCCTTAAGAAAAAACTCTTTTTCTTAATTATGCCTAGCCAAACAACACTTAAGAAAAAACATTTTTTTTTTTTAATATGTCAAACCAAACAACACTTAAGAAAAAACACTTTTTCCTTAATATGTCAAACCAAACAACACTTAATAAAAAACACTTTTTCCTTAGTATGTCAAACCAAACAACACTTAATTGCTAATGGGTCGCCCCTTAACAGTTACTGGATTTCCCCTTAACAGTCAATGGGTTACCCCATAACAGTTCGTGGGTTACCCCATAACAGTCAGCAGGTTACCCCTTAACAGTTCTGGGTTACCCCATAGTAATTAGCAGGTTACCCCATAACAGTTCTGGGTTACCCCATAGCAATTCGTGGGTTACCTCATAGCAATTAGCAGGTTACCCCATAACAGTTTGTGGGTTACCTCAACAGTTTCAGGTCACCTCATAACAGTTTTGAGTTGCCCCATAACCGTTCTTGGGTTACCCCATAACAGTTCGTGGGTTACCTCATAACAGTTTCAGGTCACCTCATAACATTTTTGAGTTACCCCATAACCGTTCTTGGGTTACCCCTTAACAGCTAATAGGTCAACCCTTAACCAAAACTATAACAATAGCATTAAAACTTTAACTATTAAAGTTCTGATGTTATCAAGAAATAGCCTGGTTGTATCAAACCTAATAATAACCAAAATTTATAACATCACAACTATATCTCATATTGCTCTGACGTTAACAAAATTACCTGGTTATATCAAACCTTAATTAAAACTCTTAATTAAGAAATCTTTTAATTAGAAACTCTATTTAATTAATTAAACACTTTAACTAATTAAAAATTCTAATTAAAACTTTCTTTAATTAAACAATTTAACCAAAGAAACCCTAAAACTAACCCATGACTCCTTGCCTATTTTTTTTTTTTTTTTTTTTTTATAAAACCTTTTCCTGAATCAAAATAAAATTAATAAACAAGAACTACTAATTTTTGTTAAACCGATTAAAACACACTTTTAATCCTTTTCTTTTTTGAAAAATTTAGAAACCCTTTCTTTTGGTCAAGAACAACAAGAATACTATTTTCTTTTTCTTGGATCCCAATCTAATCTTTGTGTACAGACCTTTTACCAAAAATTAATCCAACCCTTATCAATCTCATTGATATAAATTTAATCCCTAAGTATTTTGGATCAATCAAACCCTTAAATAATCAGGAACAACCTTAAATAAAAAGATTTCATGTAATAATTCATGCAGTGCCTCAAGCCTGCTCTGATACCACTGTTGGGGAAAATAGGGTCTAGATTAAATTGTGCAGCGGAAACAAATAACTATTTTCCCTTCACAAGATCACATGAGGATGCATGAATTAAAACAATAACTTGAAGATCAGATACATACCGTTTGAACGCTTGCATGTAATCCCAGATCTTCCTCCCACATTCTGGATCAATCGTCGAAAACCCGAAAAGATACAGCAACTGTATTTCGGCCATAACTCTCTAACGGTTGATCCGATTCGCCTACATGATATATGCTTTTTGTAGGAAATCGAATTTTCTACAACTTTGCGTGAAATAGCGAATCTCCAATTCTGCTCCGAAAAGCCTCAAAACGCGATTTTAAATTCTGACGGGAATATATTACGAATTTTGGGTTTCTAAAACCATAAAGCTCATAACTTGAATTCTAAATTGGGAGAGAGTTTTAGATACACAAGTTAGGGTGGGCTATCTTATGAACCCTATCTCTATTTATAGAGAAAGACTCTCTTCCCATATCTTTAGCTCCAAGTTAGGTCCATATGGGCCCCACTTACTTAAGCTTTTGATTTATTACTTTGAGGTCCATATATCTCATATAATTCTCAAATAATAAATCTAATTGCAGTTAAGTCCACTAAATAACTGCAACTGAATACTCTCAAGTAAATGAATATTATTCAGAAGCCCTTCACTCGTTATACCAGCAAATAGTCCCTCCACTTAACTGATATTCGTAATATACACCAAGGTAACATTAACTATTAATGTCAGCACCTTTCGAGTAATTACATCTTAGTCCTTGCCTGCCATATCATACCATTATAATTATTCTAATAATCCAATAAACATTTTATAGGATCACTGCGCAGTCTAGAATAATTAATACTCTTGATTAGGCTCTCAAGGGAATATCATTTTGGTGTGGATTCCTTATTGACACAAAGTAATCCCACTAAGTGATTTCGACCACCCAACCTACCCAGAATATTGGATCACGTTTGCGTTGTCTGACCTCACTGTTTGGTAGATCAAAGTGAGTAGAAACCAACTTGTAGGGTATACTCTGCTCTCAGGATTTAGGACATTTGCAATTAGCAAGTTTTACAGAATCTTTTTATGTGCTGACAATAACATAAAAAGTATTCTGTCTGACCTGTTCAGTGTATTCTTAATACACCAACACACTGACTTAGAGTCGCCACTCTAGTGATGGAGATACATCACCCTATAATATAGAAGTCTAGTGTATTATAGTCTTATCAGATGAATTGTTCAGATTCATCACTGACTATGAACTATACAAGAATATAAGGAACCAGTAAATTACATCTCTCCATGTATGAACACTTCATACAAATAATTTACTTACAACATCATCTTGTGAACAACACTTAATCCATCATATGAATAAAGTAATAATATAGTATCATGCTTATTAATAAATATAATTTATCAATGTTATCAATTTAAATTGTTTTAGGGCATAAACCCCAACAAAAAATGCTTGGCATAGAAAAAGTTCATCATCATTTAAGGAAGAGAAAAAACTAGGGGTTGATTTGAAGATGTAAGAGAAGAATAGATTAAGTTGAAATAGAAGGCTATTCTTGAAAACACTCTTTAAGAATAAGAGAAGAAAAGCAACAGTTAGTGGCTTAAGAAGAAAACCACATAGTTAAAAT
>MVGT01003458.1:72559-107883 GCA_002174775.1 Macleaya cordata
TTTTTTGACCAGGCACCATTTCTGTTGTGGGTATGTGCTAGAAGTACTTTACCATGTCAAGCTTACGAGGGAGATATGCATAACATTTATGTATCAACACCAGAGAGTGCCATGATTTCAGGATACACAAGTTGATGGATGACGCCATTACTAAACATTTTGATGAGGGGAACAAAATAAAAGAGATGATCAATGATTAGATTAGGACTAGTTGTTGCAAGTAAAACATTTGTTTTATTGATAATATGTAACTGAAGAAAAAAAGAAAAGAAAATAAGGGATCTAATCCAGTGGACAGTAGCATTGATTATTGGCTACCGCCGCCGGTTAAACGGAAAACTTCCTAGGATCACTCAGCGCTCGTTGGAGCTTGATCGCTCTGATACCATGAAAGGGTGAATAGAAGAAGGATGATTTCATTGATAAGTTTGATTACAAAGATTCTACTTTATATAGATGATTAGGGATCTTATCAGAGTAACAAATATTAATAAGATAGAAACAAATCAATCATCCAAATCTTTACCTAATATAATCATAATCCTAATCTTGAGCCATAGTAATGATATGATGTAGCAAAGTCCCTCATATTCCTTAACAGGAGCCTTGGATCCTAAATGACGTACGTGGATGACATCGATGTTCCCCAAAACCAAAGAACGATACCCTATCACCGAGATTTCTTCGTTGGGTACGTAGGAATATATTCCGAATAGTCACTCAATCTAGTTAATAGTTTGTATTATATATGTATCTATATTAATTAATTACTTGTAACACTTTTCCATTTTTTATCAGAAAAAAGAAGGAAAAATTTATATTTGAAATGAGTAGGAATGTAGGAATATACAAATGTACAAGCTAGAAATAAGATTAAACAGATCAAGAAAACGACTCCAATAAAAACTTGTAAATTCTTTTCTTTTGTAATATCCTTATAGGTTGTATGGTGAAGGTTGTATAGAGGAAATATATATGCAAGTAGTTGCTCCGAACAAACAATCCATGTAGCCCGAGTCATCTTTCGTTCTACAACCACCATTGATGCCACCTTGGACGGTATGGAGAGAACTAAGATCACAATCAAGGGGAGGTAGATCTATGTTCGACGCTATGTAGAGAAGCAAAGCGGATCTCCACCACAACCACCACCACCAGGGGCGGCGGGGGCAGCAATATCTTAGTCGTGATCATATGTATGTATGATATATCTACATACATTTAATTACTATTATTATGTATTAGCTTAGCTAGTCATATGCATGGTAGGTCGAAACAATGGCATATGACAGGGAATAATTTGTGTGCTTTTAGTTTCCTAGCACTATGACAACTCATGCAAGAATCTTTCCATGTCCATCTCTCTCTCTTATTAGTCTGCAACTGCCTTCTTAGACAAGAAGCCAACCATGGGGAAAAAGGTCAATATAGAAGTAGGAAATATAGAAATCTCTTGCTGAAGGCGAAGATTAATCAGTAGATCGATGATCATCAGTCATTCATTCGTAGTTAAAAAGCTTTTCTGGGGTTTCTTACCCATTTCTAAGCGACCTTCGCGAGATCGAGGGATTTGGGTTCAATGGTTTTTGTATGAGAAAAAAATGTGAGTTATTCAATCCAAGGTTTCAACGACCAAAATTAACAAAATTGTTCAGTCCAAGGGACTTGCAAGTCCAAACCTCTCTGTTAGTGCTCGGCTCTGCAGGTCCGAGCATTTGTAAATAAAAAATTGAGTTGTTCAATCCAAGGTTTCACTAACCAAAATTTGCACGAAAAATGTTCACAAACCTCTTATAAGCATTTATAAGAATGAAAAAAATATAAAAAACATGCAAGATTTGGCGATGGAATAAATACTCTTTAAAAATAGTGTAGAAGAGTTCAAACTCTAAGGATCGAACAACATCGTTAGAGAAAAAGAGAGAGAAGAGGAAAGATCTTTGTGGTCAAACTATTTTGACCAGGGCTAGGGATATCCCTTAAAATTTTAGGGCAAAACCCCCCTAACACAATCCTCATTAATGGTATCCTTACCACTGATAGGAAATCTATTCAGGCTCACATCGTGGATTTTTTTACTTCGCTCTTCTCTGAAGACCTTTATCCTAGACCAATCCTTGGCGACCTAGCCTTCAAATCCATCGACCCAACACAATCCTCTATCCTTGAAAGATCCTTCTCCGAAGAGGAGGTTCTTGCCGCCATCAAAGATCTCGGTCCAGTCAAGGCCCCTGGCCCAGATGGTTTTCCAATTATCTTCTTCAAAAAATGTTGGCATTTCATCCGTGAGGATTTTATGAACGTCATTACAGAATTTGTAACTTGTGAGTCCATCGACCCACGCCACAATGCAACATTCATCACCTTGGTCCCAAAAAAAGATCACACCGAAACCATTAAAGATATCAGACCAATTAGCCTGCTCACCAGTGTATATAAAATCATTGCTAAGATCCTGGCTACTAGACTAAAATTGGTGATACCACATTTAATCTCCCCTCAACAGAGCGCCTTCATTTAGGGTCGACAAATAGTTGACGGCATCCTTATTGCAAATGAACTAGTTGATTCTAGACTAAAATCGGGCAATCCAGGAATCATTTGTAAGTTGGATCTCGAAAAGGCCTTTGATCGTGTTAGTTGGTCTTACCTTGAAGGTTTGCTTCACAGAATGGGATTCGGTTCCAAATGGTGTAACTGGATGAGGTTTTGTTATTCAACAGTCTCTTTCTCTGTTCTGATTAATAGTTCACCTTTTGGAAACTTTGGTGCCACTCGTGGTCTCCGTCAAGGTGACCCTCTATCACCATTACTGTTTAACATCGCTATGGAAGGCTTTTCAAAGTTTCTCGACTATAGCGCCTCCATAGACAAATTTTCAGGTTTTTCAGTCAATTCACTAGCACCCCAAATCTCACATCTGCATTATGCTGACGATTCTATATTTTTCATTAATGCATCATGGTGTCAACTTTATAATTTAATGAGTTTACTTAAGTGTTTCGAAGTAGTTGCAGGTCTCAAGGTTAATCAAAACAAAACCAAACTCATCGCCATCGGAGAAATCCCTGATTTACAAGAATGGGCCACTCGTCTCGGTTGCTCCACCGAATCTCTGCCATTTTCATACTTGGGGCTCCCCTTAGGAGCAAAGGCTAAGTCAAAGGCAATCTGGATACCCGTTATCGAACGCTTCGAAAGGAAACTGGCCACCTGGAAACGAAACCTCCTCTCTAAAGGGGGTCGTCTAACTCTTATTAAATCTTGCTTGATCAATCTTTCTATCTATTTTCTATCAGTTTTTCAAGCCCCAGTATCGATTATTAATCAATTAGAGAAACTGATGCGAGACTTTCTTTGGCACAAATCAGGTGAGGGTGATGGATTACATTTGGTCCGTTGGGACCTAGTCTGTGCTCCTCTCTCCCACGGCGGCCTCGGCATAAAAAATCTTAGATTGATGAATTCATCGCTCCTTGCAAAATGGTGCTGGAGGTTCGGTTCAGAGAAGGACCAATTGTGGTGTCAAGTCATTATCCTTAAATATGGCAATACGCCCTCCTCATGGTATCCAGAACAAGTCAAAACTCCTCATGGCACTTCTCTTTGGAAAAGTATTGCAGCCCATGCTCACATCATCTTCAAGAACTCAGCATTCAAAGTGGGAGTAGGCACTAATATATCATTTTGGTTCGACGTCTGGTGTGGACATGCTAGACTCAAAGATTCCTTCCCATCTTTATACAAGCTCTCTCGACAGAAGAAGGAAAGCCTGGCTACACTCATTTCTCTTCAGCCTTCTCCTCCTTCATGGAATTTGATCTTTAGTGAGCGTATTGAAGACACTGGCATTGGTCATCTGACGGATTTATTGTTCTCCATTGGGGCAGTCCCTCCCCTCCTTTCAACTGTCGATGATTCCCGCTCATGGAAACTATCCCCCAATGGGACCTTCAGTGTGAAATCAACTTACGAATCTCTCTCCCATCCTGCTGTTTCAGATTTCCCAGTCAAGTTCGTTTGGAATCGACATATCCCCCCCAAAATCTGCTTCTTCGTTTGGTCAGCATGCCTTAACAAAATTCCCACTATTGACACGCTAAGAAAAAGGGGGATGTGTATTCCTAACTGTTGTTATCTCTGTGGACGAAACAACGAATCGGCCTCTCACCTCCTCCTGCACTGTAATTATTCTAAGGAAGTTTGGAATCTGATTCTCCCTCACTCGGGCTGGTCATGGGTTTTTCCGGAATCAGTTGAAGGCGTAGCCCACTCATGGTCTTTCTTGGCTCCTCACGGTACTGGTCGCAAGATTTGGCCTTTCATTCCTTTTGCCATTATGTGGTCTATTTGGCTAGAACGTAACAATAGAGCTTTCAATAATATAGCCAAGTCCCCCCTCAAAGTGAGCATAGATGTCAAAGCCTTGTTACTCTCTTGGGGATGGGCTGCTTTCATAGACTTCAGATTTAGGCTAGATCATCTCATTTTCTCTTGGGATTCTCTTTTTCTCCCCTAGGGCCTTTACGATTTCTTTCCCCTTTCAAAGGACGGGTGCCAACTTTGTTGGGATGATCCCTCGAAGGTCATAGTTCGCCTTATTCTTCTGTATATTTGTTTTTTCATTTCTTCTCTTCTATCTTGTATATTGTTTTTCCTTTAATACAATTTTCTTTCCGATCAAAAAAAAAAAAATTTAGGGCAAAACCAAGTATTTTTTTTTCAAAACCTGGAATACCTTGAGTGTAGGATATAATTGATAAAAATAAAAGGATGGTCAATATAAACTGTCTATTTAAAAAGGGTCAGGATGATCAGTTTTTACAAGGGTCAGAACTCATATTATATACTCCCCATTAACGTTGCATGAGAATTTTATGTACTATCAAGGATCTAGCCGCGCTCTCATTAAAATTACAAGCACCAATATCAGCTCCATTCAATTTTTTTTTTTTTTTTAAAAAAAAACCCTAATATGAAAGTGAAGTTGAGAATTACATACACTAAGAGTCACCATAAAGAAAATGCTGCCTGGACAAGACTGCTTAGCTGTATTTTAAGAATTTAGTTAGAGAGTTGAGGTTTATGTTAGGATTTTCGCCCGCTGAATGCTTAGGATTCACCACAACCAATGATAAGCAAATACTAACAAAAAATAATAGAGAAAAGAGATAAAAGAAAACACACCACAAAAGATTTACGGGGTTCACCACTCTTTGGCTACATCCACGGTAAAGAACAACTTCTTTCACTAAGATCAAAGGGATTACAAAGCAAGCCACAAACTCAACTACTCTCACAAGCTTCTCTCTAGCTCGCTTCTCAAACTTCTCTCTCTACAATATTGCTCTCACAATATTCTCTCTATCCTTAGACTCACAACTCTTTCAAGAGATCTCACACTCTCAATGTTGTTTTTCTAAATGCTTTAGGCTAATGCCCTACTCTCATATTTATAGCCTCCAATAGGTATCCCAATCCTAGAAGGAAAAGGGAATCTTAACTAAATATGAAAAGAAAACCCATCTAAAATAGCAGTTCCCTCAAATACAAGAGAAAAGAAGTTTCTAAAACCTTGATTGATTTTTCCAAAACTTCACAGTTTAAACTTCACAAACCTATAAAAATATAACCTTGAAAAACAAGAAATCCTAGTTATGTTCAACTGCAACACCTCAAGGCAATCACTTGGGAGATCAATAGTGAGAAACTCATCATAAACCTTCAAAATTTGGTTATTCAGATGTAATGCTAGGGATCAACTTTTGATGTCCCCCTAGCATTACCAGCGCAATATTGTGGGCATATCTTAAAAGGTTTAGTACTTTACGTCTCACAGGAGGATTTGCCAATCATTGTGTAGTCCAGATTTCAAAAATCTGAGCACACAGAAACCTCTATGAATGCACAAAAATTAAGGATTCATAATATGATCCTTTATAGGTAAAATGGTTGCATACATGAGGAAATTTTCGCATTTGTGTCAGTAAATATTTAAGGATTATAAGAGTTGTACTCACTAAAATAATCACATTCAACAGAAACGATTCCCTAAGAAATCCACTACAAGGAACCCATGAACAAACAAGCTGGAAAAAGGAGAGAAGGAAAAAAGAAAGATTACCGGAGGAGAGATATGGCAAGCTCATGATCTTCCAATCACCTTAGAATCTGTTCTAAGTGAATGTTTTGAGGGCGAAGTTGAGCCCCTGGAAGAACTACGGCTAAACAAGGTCAGCTTAGTGATCTTTAATGAAAAAGAACTCATGAACTTACGAGAGCTAGATTTTTCCATGTTCTTTTTCATGCAAACATGGTCTTTCTCCAAGTCATTGAGTCTCATACGTAATCGAGTTAATTCAAGCTTCAGTTCTCGATTCTCTCGCCTTAGTGATGCATAATTGTCTTTAGGAGACATTGCCGCACTGAGAGCACCACTGCTGATCCGCCACGATTGGTGTGTTAACTTATGGTCGTTCTCTGGATAAGAGCAGCACAAGGCATTCCGAAGTCTTACCTGTTTGACAATTTGATGTAGAGGGATATTTTAGTCATTTCTTCTGTATTTGTGTATATTATACTATACAGCATACACAACTGGATTGTATATATTGAATTTATAAATGTTCAAGTGTATGAGAGATCCAATAACCTCTAAAACATTTCTCTCAACTCTCTTCTTTTTCTCTTTCTTCTTTCTTCATCTCTCTCTCCTTAGTTTCACTTTTCTCTTCTACTTGACAGATATAATTTTAGATTCAAATTTACCTGCTCAAAATATAGAACTTGAACGATTGACTGGAGAGGAAGGCGCTCATTTTGTGCAGCATGTGCACCTGCTTCCTGTGAGAGCTTCTGGAAGTCGATCAGTTTACAGATCTTCTTTCTGTCAAGATCTGACAGTCCCTGGTGGGCCTGAAAAGTGCAATTAACACAATTATCAGAAGTCATAACTAGAATTTGGTTAATATGACCAATTCTTACTCTGGGTTCAATCTTGAGAAGAACTTTTGTACTAATGAAATCCTTGGATTCTTAGTGTATAGTAGAAAACCATAGTAGTTTAAAATGTAAAAGAGATAAAATCACTTGGAACATCAAGATGTTGATTTAAAAAAGAAGCAAGGTTCAATAATAAGGAAAAGAAAGAACATGAAAACGAAGAATAATCTTCAATTTCCTTGTTTAGGGGGGTTAACTTTATTGCATACAAATAAATAAATAAATAAAAAGAATGAAAGCATACTTTGAGATAAATATCAATGGCTCGGTATAAACCATCATGGTTATTGCGTGCATGTGCCGGCAAAGTCTCCGCGATGACCATGAACTTGGTGAGTTTGAGGTTTGCATCAGCGGCGATTTCGGCAAGGTAATTATCCACTAGCTTTGCAACTTTTAGCAACGCAGTTTGAGAGGGTGAGTGAGGGCTGTCAGATTCATAATCAAAAGTATCTTCCATATCTTCTTCTTCACTGTCCTCCTGCTGCAAGAAATTAACCAAGATCCTATGAACCGTGTCAACATCAAATAAAGTGTCAGAAGAATGGCGAAAGGTTGGGATCAAAAGATCATCCAAACTAGCCAGTTCCAATTGTGAACCAATCCTTCTCTCAAGATCAAGCCTGCAAGCAATTGTGCATTCAAGCATCAAAGCAGTTCGTAAAAGCCCGAAAAGGAAAGTGATGGGGACAGCAAGTTTCTCTACTGGCAAGAGGCTGACAATTGTTTCCACCACGAGTCTCTGCTCGTGCCCAACCGAACCAACAACAAATTCAGATTTTGATTGGGTACAAGAATTCCATAGACTGGGTTTCTTCATCAACACCTTCTGGGAATAATTCAGAAGTGATACACCAATACTCTCTGAACGAACCCCACGACATCTCATGGCTGCTATAACTCTCTGATACAAATCAATTCGAAGTGCAGAAAGATCTTCAATCCACCAGTCTCCATCACAGTTGGTTTGCTTGTTCATGTGAAGCCTCCCAGAGCTGCTGTATTCTAAACGTGAGAAGCTTGAGGCTATCTGCTCTGCACATGTTTTGGAAGCTATTGAATCGATGCATCTACTGACTATTTTCAGTTCATCAGCAAGAGGGAGAAGATTCTCGCACTGTTTCAAGACTTCAACACACATTTCAAGGCTCTTGCAGACAACACTGTCAAGATAAGTTTCAGCACGAGAATTAAGGTTGTCTTTGGCATATTCCTCTGTCATTTCAAGGTATTCAGAAACACAACAGAGTTGAGCAACATTCAAGGATGTGATCTCAAAGTTAACACCATAGCAGAATTTGGCAGCCAATTCAAATGACTCGGCACCTCCAGGTACGTTAAGAAGCTCTATACTTGAAATGTCGGAATCTCTATGCTCTGCCACTAACTTACGTATTCGCCCACTTCGAGAGATTAAAGGGAACTGCATTTCTTAAATTAAAATAATCAGAATCCATCGAAGATTTTAAGATGAACAAAAAAACTAGCAGGTTTAACTTATGCTATTACATAAAATTATTCATTACTTGTGCTGGTTTACAGCAACAAGGTTCCTTCTGCAAGAAATAGTGTAATGAAATATGATGATTATTAAAGGGGAAAACATGATTAAATATACAAGGATAATTGATTTGTTTCTCTATTGATCCCATCAAGTTATAACGCGTTTAATATTTTAATGTGATCATAAAGTAGATGAAATTTAGTATTTGAAACCTATTCGAAAGGAATGATTTCATACAGATTCTCTTACATTTTTTCGCTATGCTCCACAAGAGGTTATGGTCTAAGTGGAAGTTTTGTGATCATCATTTTGATCCCACAGAACATGGTTGAAGTTGGATATGTACAAAGGAAAGAGATAACCACGAAAGTAATGTTCTTTGTTGTTTCTGTTCCTAATCATTATTTTGAGGCTGTGAAAATGACATTGTGAGATGTCAAGCCATAATGAGAACACAAATAAAGTGCTGTCTTGCAGATGATTGGTGGTGTCTTTAGTGTTAACATAGTTGGGATTGCTGACAACACAGTGATGCTTTTTGGGGAATACTAATCTTTGTTTTGCTGGAAGCTTTTGTTGGTTCCCTGTTTTTTGGGGACCCAGCTGATGGACATTTGTTCATATTCAAGGAGATGTTTTCTTCTGGAAAAAAAAAAAAAGGGAGGGCACATGCAGTTTTATTGTATATTCACTGCTATTGGCATGTAACTCAGTATCTGCTTATTGTCCCCCAATTTGTAAAAAAAATGGACACAAAGATTTCTCGTCACTCAGCAGATCTTGCCAGAGATATTATAACTAAACAAGGTTTGATATTCAGTTAAATAAATTCAGCAAAGAAAAGGTAGTTGCTTCGCTCTAAAGGATGAAATAAGTCCACCAGATACAATGTTCTTTCCGTCCATGATACATAATGGGTGTTTTCATTTATTTTATCATTCTTGGGTTTGGACCCCCGTTCTGGATTTTCGATGTATTGTCTCTTGGCCCATTAAATATCCTAGTGCACATGTATGATAATCGTAGACCTGAGACAGATACTTTTCTTCTCGTCTTTTTCCCTTAACTTAATTGCTTCCACGTTTGATGTCTTCAGTAGTACTTTTTTAAATCATGCTATTCAGAAGGTTTTGATTCCTAGCATTATGATCTGACAATGCTTCCCAACATCGATATGTTGATTGGAACTACTATATAATAGCCTATTTCTTCCACATACTCCATAGAGTTGCAAATAATTAGGCAAGGAGAACTTAGCCTGATGTGAAGTTGCAATACGTTGACATAAGAAGTTAGAAACACTCTCCACATTAGCTTGACTCACTTGAATATGAAAACAATCTCAGAAGAATATGTTGTTATGTGCATAACCAGAAAACAGAAAGAGAATCAATAGTGAGATCAGACAAACTTCTCTCTCCTGACATGCTTCTACCAGAAATGGTTACTAACTCACTATATCTGGTATAAAATTAATATGGTTTAAAAATAAGGAAGGGAGGCAATAGCTTTTCAGGTAGTGATTTTAAGCAGCACATCAAGGCATTCATGAATAGGACAACAAAGATAAAAAATGTTGTGAGTTACCTTATGTAATGCAAAGGTCCCACCGCCCACTTCTATGGTAATATCACTAGGAACATCAGAGAAAATCCTAAAATATTGATAAACATTTAATAAAAAAAATTAGTAACAAGCATAAAAAGTACTTTACCATGTTAAAGTCTAAGGAAGAATAATGTCACATCATTCCTGTTAAAAAAAGACATGGACAAATCTAGATGCAATAACATATCTATGTTTTGAACTAACGAATGGAAGAATGTATGCATACATGATCTAATTTAATTATCAGGAAATAGCTTAATCTTTTGACATTGAGACCCAAGATAAATGAAAAAAAAATAGTTCACAATTGCTAGTACCCTACCTATGATTTACTGCAAACAAGTTTATGCTACAAAAATAATCTACTAATGAGGACAAACAAGGAAATAGAGGCTAATTGAAATATGTACATGCTAGGATTCAGTCATAAAAGAAGGAAAACAAAAAAACAACAAGAAAGGCGGTGATTTGTGCATCCCATTGAGCTTCATTTCCCTTGTATCTTTCTTTCTTTTTTCTTTTATTTTTTAACATAACCGACATACACTCGAGCAAATTGCCGGACTCGGAGAAAGCATATCGAAAATCAGTTAGTTACTTAGTTTGAATTTTCATTTAACTAGATGGATGTTATGGAAAAATTAATATTTATTATCAATGGGTTTGGTGTGTCTGAGAGACAACAAGGTAGACTGGATTTTACTTCAGGGTACCGTGCTTGCTGTTTTACAGATCCCTATAGGAACTTCTATCTTATGGCCAACTTAACCTAGGCTATATGATCGATCTGGGTGATATTCCAAGAATAAAAGTTCTTGATTTTTGCAAACTTTCAAACCCATTTAATTTAGTGCTTACACATATAAAAATAAAATTGTAATGAATTTTTATTTAGTTTTTCATTTTGTATCAAAATTGCTTTCTAACGATGACGCAGCGAAAAACAATAGAAAAATTCTAAAACACGTTTAGAATTTGAAGAACACGAAAATAACTCTCAACTAATGAGAAAACTCAAATTGTATTAAGCAAAAGTAGAATAATGTGTTTAAGTTCGACCCTCACATCTATTTATATAATAATTAAAGCTTTCTAAACCTAAAAGAAATCAAATTAGTAACTTAACTGGAAAGAAACTCCTAACGAAATACGGAAACTACTAAAATACGTAAAACTTTCCTAAAAGTAAAACTGCTAATTTGAAGGCCAAAACGATGGAATTTGGCTAAATTCTCGAGAATTCATGGTGAAGCGATGAATCTTGAAGATCTCGACGTTACCAAGTGACCGTGCGAATTTCACATGATTCTGACACTGGGAATCCGAGATTTCAATCTTGTCTTCTTCTTCTTAGGCTTCTTCTGGGACTTGGACTTGGGCTTGGACTTGGATTACTCAATTACCTCCATGAACTCCTCTACATCAGTCTCCCCCACTTGAGAAGAACTCGACCCGAGTTGTATTCCGGATAGAGAGGCTCATCTGCATGAAATTCAAACAAATCTGCAACATTGAAAGTCCTAGAAATTCCCATGTCTTCTGGCAAGTCGATCACATAGGCATTATCATTAATCTTCTGCAACACCTTGTATAGGCCATACTTCTTTGGCTTCAACTTGTTGTAGCTTCCCACTGGAAACCTTTCTTTACGTAGAAATACCATAACTTGGTCGCCTTCTGTGAACAGTTTCTGCCTCATGTGCTTGTCTGCAGCCACCTTATTCTTGGTATTAGTCTCCTCCAATTTCTGACGTGTCTCCTCCAGAATAGCCTGAGCTTGTTCTGCCATTGCTGTTGCTGCTGCACTGTATCCTGGTAGCTTTGTTAAACGAGCCAGATCAACAGTATGTTGAGGTGGAGTCACATACACTATAGAGAAAGGAGATTTTCTCGTAGCACTATGCACTGCATTATTGTAAGCGAATTCAGCTTAAGGAAGAGCATGATCCCACTGTTTGGGTTTATCTGCACAAATGGCTCGAATCATATTTCCCAAAGTTCGATTCGTTACTTCAGTTTGTCCATCTGTTTGTGGATGAGCAGTAGTGCTTCGCTTCAGAGAGGTGTCACACATCTTCCATAGGGTTACCCAGAAGTGACTTAGGAACTTTGAATCACGATCTGAGGTGATGGACTGTGGTACTCCATGTAAGCGTACGACTTCTCGAAAGAATAGTCTCGCTATATGTGTAGCATCAAATGTTTTTCGACATGGAATAAAGTGTGCCATCTTGGAAAATCTGCCAACGACCACAAAAACAGAATCTACTCCTCGCTGCGTACGAGGGAGTCCTAACACAAAATCCATAGACAAATCTTCCCATATATTGTTAGGAACAGGTAAAGGCATATAAAGTCCAGTGTTTTGGGATTGACCTTTGGAAGTCTGGCAGATATAGCACTTCTTCACGAAATTCCCGACATCTCGCTTGAGTTTTGGCTAAAAATATCTCTGCTTCAAGCTCTCTATGGTCTTATCTCTATCCCAGACGTGCATCCAATTCTGCTGGCATGTAGATCTCGAATCAGTCGCTCACGAAGAGATGACTTTGGTATGCATAAACAATTCCCATAGAATAGGTACCCTTCAGTGATATGATATTCGCCAATGGGTTGATGTTGAACACATTTAGACCAGATTTCTTTGAAGTCCTCATCGTTCTCATAGAGCTCTTTCAGATATTCAAATCCCACGATTTCATGAGATAAAGTAACCAGGAGTGCGGCTCGACGGCTTAAAGCATCTGCTACTCGATTCAGGGTTCCTGATTTGTGCTTGATTACAAAAGGAAACTTTTGTAAGAATGTAGTCCACCTGATGTGCATCTTGTCAACACTCTTCTGACTGTTGATGAACTTCAAGGCCTGGTGATCTGTGTACAGTACGAACTTACTCCCAATCAAGTAATATTCCTAATGCTTTAAAGCTTGAACTACGGCATAGAATTCATGATCGTACGTACTCCACTTTTGTCGAGCATCGTCCAGCTTCTCACTGTAGAATGCTACTGGTCGACCATCCTGAGATAACACAGCTCCAATGCCTACACCGCTTGCATCACATTCAACTTCAAAAACTTTCTCAAAATTAGGAAATGCCAGAACTGGTGCAGTACATAACTTTTCTTTTATTAAGACAAAACTGTTTTCTGCCCTGTTATCCCAGTTGAACTTGCCCTTCTTCATGCATTCTGTAATTGGAGCCACAATTGTGCTGAATTTTCGAATGAATCGGTGATAGAATGTCGTTAATCCATGGAAACTTCTTACTTCAGTAACTGTTTTTGGAGTTGGACATTCTTTGATTGCTCGAATCTTCTTTTCATCCACATGAATACCCTATGAACTAATCATATATCCCAGAAACAGTGGACTATTGGTCATGAAAGTACACTTTTTCAGATTCAAGTGCAATTCATTCTCCTACAATACAAGTAATACTTCCCGCAGCTGATTGATATGCTCTGCTTCAGATCTGCTATAGATAAGGATGTCATCAAAGTAAACAACAACACACTTACCCATAAAAGGTTGTAATACCTGGTTCATGACCCGCATAAATGTGTTTGGGGCGTTGCTCAACCCAAAAGGCATAACTAGCCACTCATACAAACCATCCTTGCTCTTAAAAGCTGTTTTCCATTCGTCTCCGGGTCGGATTCGAATCTGATGATACCCGCTGCGTAGATCAATTTTTGAGAAGATCTTGGAGCCCTCCAATTGGTCTAGCATATCATCAAGTCGTGGGATAGAAAATCTGTACTTGATAGTAATTTTATTGATCGCTCGACTATCCACACACATACGCCAACTACCATCTTTCTTTGGTGTGAGTAGTGCAGGTACTGCACAAGGACTCATGCTTGGACGGATGAATCCCTTCTGCAGTAATTCTTCAATCTTTTCCTTGAGAATCTCACACTCTTTAGGACTCATTCGATAGTGGGGTAAATTTGGCAAGCTCGCTCCTGGAATAAGGTCGATATGATGTTGAATGTTCCTCATCGGTGGTAGCTTGTTGGGTAGCTCTTCAGCAATGAGGCATGTGAAGTCATCTAACAACTCCTTCACTTTGCTTGGTATTTTTGCTGATGTTGTCTCTTCTGTTATATCCTCTACCACTAAAGCTCTCACAACTACGGCAAAAACTGCTGCAGATTCTTTAACATCAAGTGCAAACACATCGTCTGACCTGGACAAAATTAGGAAAGAATCTTTTTCCACTTTTGATGGTGGGTTAGATTCTGTCTCCTTGAGGGAAGCATAGCAATTTTATGGTTTCCCCAAGTAAACGAATATTTGTTTGCACGTCCTCTAAAAGTAACGTCAACATCAGATTGCCATGGTCTACCAAGTAATATATGACTAGCATCCATATCAGTTACATCACAATTTATATCAGCTTTATAATGTTTGCCAATAGAAATAGGAATGCGACAAGTTTCTGTTACCTGTTCTGTTGGCCCCTTTTTTATCTAGCCGATGGTGTATGGGGATGGGTGCTTTTCCGTTGGGTATCTCAGATGCTCTATGTAATACCCCAAGAAATTCCATAATATAAATTTTACACACAACATATTTAAGATGGTATTATACCCATTTGGGTGTGTATTGATTGGAGAAATAAATTTCTCATATGCATGGTAATTGCATGGAAAGCATTAAGAGAGTTATCTCTAAAAAAAAAAAAAAAATTATTTAATTAATTAATTAATTAAAATAAAAAAAATATTATTTTAATCAAAAAAACGTGCTGCGCTACAGTAGCCGGCGGCTACTGTAGCAGTCCACTAAAATAAATAAAAAATTATTTTTTATATTAAAATAATAATAATAATAAAAAAATCCAAAATTTTTCCTATATAAACCCCCCCTTATTTCCTTCTTCAAAACACAAAATCCCCTCTTTTATTTTATGTTTACACCCCTGTTACACCTCTAATTACTCTCCCCAATATACATATTTTCCTTACTTCCCATAACATACCTCTTCATCTACATCCTCTTTCATTAAATCTATAATAGTTACTAGTATTTTTGGATAGTTTGCACCTACTGAGTTTTATTCACCCAATATTTTCCTCCCTACAGATCAAATTGAGGGCGAAAGGTTTTAGGAGGTGCGGTTCAAAGAGATAGCTTGGATCTCTTGAGTTAGTATGTTTTATATATTGTATTTGAAGAATAATTACTACTATATCATTTGGGATTATGGGTTATTTATGAGAATTATGATATGTAATATTATAATTATTTATTTTTATGTTGCATTTAGAACTAAGCAAATGTTGTATTAATTTGCATTTAATTTTCATGTCTTTAAATTGAAGTAATTATGTTTTACACAGATTTGTATAAATTTCGTATTTGTTACTGACAGTTTTAGAAAATCACGTTTTTGAGTATGTTTCGCTCAAAATTGACGAAGGCCTATTTCTGTAACAAATGAAGATTTCAATTTCTTCTTTTCAAAATGGTATTATCCATGTATTTCGGATTTCTGGTTAGGAAGTAATTTCAGTTTCAAATTTATGATTTCTGGATAATTTAAGAAATTCAAAGTTATTTTTCTGAGATTGTGTATAAATCTGTTAGTAAACTTCCGACCCCGTTTTGAGTATCTTATGATCCGAATTAGGCTCGGTCATTTCTACTGAAGTTGTAGAACTTTAAATCTATTTTCCAGAATGGTTTTATTTATACAATTCAGATTTACGGTTAAGAAATTATGACCAGTTTACTGAAGTATGTGCAGTTAAGTACGAAAAATATTTTCAACAGATTTTATTTTTGTTTTGTTTTAAATTTACACTACTAAATTGTAATTAATGTTGACAAAAATTGATTGGTTATCTTTCAAAATGAGAAAGCAAGCGATTTTATTCATTGCTTTAAATTACACTTCATTTACACTCTTCACGCCTCGCCTTCTGGACTCATTGAATCAGGTTGGATTTTAGAGTTCCGAAAATCGGGGTGTGACACTCTACCAGCCTTTTTTATACAAAATTCTCACAACTGCCTGGATCTATAATTAGATCACAAACTTTCTGATTGATCGTGCATTGTGAGCGAAATATCTTCCTCCGCTGGTCGTCATCTTCTTGCTTGGGTGTTAACATTATTCGTTGCACCATGCAATTTACTTGTTCGCCTTCTTCTTCAGCAACTTCACCATCATCAGAATCTCCTTCTTCATCTCTGGCGTGTTCGTTCTCGCCTTCGTCGACGACGTTAACTTATCGTTGTCTTCTCTGTGGACAGTTACTGGAGGTATGACCATATTGTAAATAACTGAAACAACGCGTACCTCTTGGTTTGGCATATTCGTTTGGAGATCGTTGGTTGTTCCTGTTTGCTGGCGCTGCCATCCTCTGATTCTCGTTGCTTGTATTTCCTTTTGTTGCTGACCCATACTGCATTGTTTGCTCTGCGGGTTGCATGACTTGTTTACCCCTATCAGTTGGATAAAGTAGATCAGAATTTTGGATACTTCTTCAAGGACCAAGGTATGTGTTCTTATGACGCTCCATTAATTCTGCTTTGAGGGCTGCGTTATGTGCTTCCTCGACTGTCCATATCGTTTGTGTTCCAATTTTCTCACGAATTGTGGGTTTCAATCCACCAAGAAATCTGGAAACACGTACGACTTTTGATTCCCCTAGATTGTTCTGTTCCGAAAGTCGTTCCAAGAGCCTAGTAAATTCAGTCAGGTATTCATAGACTGAATTTGACTCTTGAACACAATTCTGGTAAAGTTGGAACATGTATTGTTCGTAATCTGGTGGGAGAAACCTTTCAAGAAGAAGTTGCTTCATCCTACGCCAAGTTCTTACCAGATTCTTACCTTGTCTCTGGCGAGTCCTCTGCAACTGATCCCACCAAACAGCAACACTAAACTTGAGTTTGAAGGCTACAAGTTTAACCATCTTCCCTTCTGGAACTTCCATCAAATCGAAGAAACGTTCAACTTCAGAGATCCAATCGAGGAAGTCCTCAATCTGTAGATTACCGTCAAAGTGAGGGATATCTGCTTTCATCTGGTAATCGTCGAACTCTCGTGCTGGACGTCCTCTGACTCTTCGATCACCCATCTCTTCTTAAGAATCTTCTTCACTATCAGGATGATGTCGAACTGGGCGATCTCTCACGTTTCTGTTAATGGGTTGGCCTCGGGCAGATCCTCCGGCTCGAACCTCATCAACTGTTGGTTGCCTAGGTTGGTTCAAGATGAGTTGTTGAACGAGTTGTTTCAACTCATCTATCTCTTGACCCAGGTCTCTCTCCCCACGAGCATCGTCAGTAGGGGCTCTGTTTCTTGCTTCGTTTTCAGCCATCAAGCCAGGCAATTCCTTGGCTCTGATACCAATTGACGCAGCGAAAAACAATAGAAAAATTCTAAAACACGTTTAGAATTTGAAGAACACGAAAATAACTCTCAACTAATGAGAAAACTCAAATTGTATTAAGCAAAAGTAGAATAATGTGTTTAAGTTCGACCCTTACATCTGTTTATATAATAATTAAAGCTTCCTAAACCTAAAAGAAATCAAATTAGTAACTTAACTGGAAAGAAACTCCTAACGAAATAAGAAAACTACTAAAATACGTAAAACTTTCCTAAAATAGTAAAACTGCTAATTTGAAGGCCAAAACGATGGAATTTGGCTAAATTCTCGAGAATTCATGGCGAAGCGATGAATCTTGAAGATCTCAACGTTTCCAAGTGACTGTGCGAAGTTCACGTGATTCTGACACTGGGAATCCGAGATTTCAATCCTGTGTACTATTACTTTCTTGTCTTCTTCTTCTTAGGCTTCTTCTGGGACTTGGAATTGGGCTTGGACTTGGATTTCTCAATTACCTCCATGAACTCCTCTACATCAAACGATGCAAATGAAAGTTTTTGTCCTTTGGCTTTAAGAGATGATGTTATAGAACATAAACTTCAAATATTTCCACTAGGTTCTACTTTAAGCCTACTCTATGGTAATATAGAATCTGGAAATTTCAATATCCATTCCAGAAAACTCCCATACAAATAGTGGGTTGGTTCTGATTTCAGATTTACAGTATCGCTTGATTTATTCAACATAGAACTTTTCTATAAAGTACAGCAAACCTTGTTTCTGAAAAGGCAAATTTCAACTGCAATCCAGAAATTTATTTAAATCAATTAATCGAAACCCCTCATGCAGAAGTATTGGGTAATGGGTCGGGCCTCGGGTCATGGGCAGGATCACAGAACTCAAGAATCAGGGTTCGACGGATTAACGTAAAAGAGTTATTTATTCTTTTTAAATGCATTGCATGTGAAATTTAATATATCTTCAATCGTTATGTATATAAAAACAATTAACATTGTGGTAAAACATTCAACATAAATCCAGTGTCTTAAACTATCCACAAGTGAAAATAAATGCGAAATGGAAATTACAGACTCCAACTACTTGCAGCCCATGTAATCAAGTTCAGTTTAAAGATATGATTATCACTTTTCACATTGGTATTTGGCACTTTCTAAATTAAAAGATCATGGAAAATGTAATTGAACACTCTGAAAAAAAATTAAGAAAAAAAAAAATCACGCTTCAAACATTAGCTCATTCATATGATCCACACAAACCTCTATTTCACTAAAAAACTACACATTCTAAAATCTAAGATCAGCTCTATGAAAAAAAAATATATAGTAGAAATTTATTAAGTACATCTTCGAGGATACCTCTATAAACATCTTGCATTTTTCCTTCTTTAAGGATGGAGCTTTACCTTAAATTCATAAAGAAAATTTATTTCCACTCTATGCACCAACACAGATTTCAATTCTTATTAGAGGAATGAAGATTAAGATCCAATGGTTAGATGGATTAAGATGGAGACCAAGCTAGATCAAGATCAAGATCAAGAGAAGATTCTGAAGATGAGAAGATTTCAAGATCTACAAGATACTACAAGATCTACAAGATACTTGTGTATATTCAGGAGATATTTTATGATTATCTAGTTTCCTAATGTTCATCTAGTTTCCTTATTTGTAGGTATCCTCACTCTATAAATAAGAGTGCAATATGTACACCAGTATCTTTGTGATCAATAATAATATGTAGCCCTAGTGGCTTTTATGTTGTGGACGTAGGTCGATGATCAGACCGAACCACGTTAAATCTCTCGTCTCAATTTATCGTGATTCTTATTTATTTTATATTTCAGATTTCTCTCAATCTAAAATTTAGCAATTCTTCTCTTTTTATCTCCCTCTCTCACACAGAACAATGTTTACTAATGTTGTTGATATCATGAGAGTTTTAACCAGCTATGCTAGAGAACCAAGGCTTACAACAATGATATTGATGATGTTGATAACATTAAGTTTAAATTGATTTTCCCCAAGAGAAACGGCAATATCTCTTATTTTCTAGAGTAATTTTGTAAGTGATGTATTGGAGAGTGTCGGATAAGAAAACAGAACTCTATTGGTAAGTGTGGGTAAATCCTTACCACCACAATCTTTAGGTTGATGATCATCATTTGTTATGGGGTTACTCTACAAAGACACTCCAACGCCCAAGCCAGTATGCTTTGCAGGAGTGTTGTGAGTTAAAACCCAATACGGGGGTTAGCTATAGTTATAGCTGATGATTCCTAACTGGGTTAGAAATCTCCTTTAACTAGGATTCTACTTTGAGTGGGGATCTTCCAGTTGACATGGTGTTCGATAGAATCCCACCTTACCCAATGATTAGGTCCTTGCTTTCTGGGTGCTTTAACTATTTCTGGACTTGGACATATCTTTAGAGAGTTAATTTCCAAGAATGGATGTTTTGCATATGTTTACCGCAATTACATGCTCAGGAGCTTCAATAAGTGGTAGGTGTGAACCATCTAAGAATAATATATAGAAATCAAACTCAGAATGGCTGGTGGTTCGAACCATCACTAAAAGGTTTGAAAAAAACTGCAGAAACACATGGTCCAGAAACTTGTTCGATTAGGTTTTTGCCCCACTTTGTAGGTTCAAACCATGTGGACTCAGTTCGAACCATTAATAGGGTGGTTTAAACCACTATGTGTTCTGCAACATTCTATAATCTTGTTAAATTTGATTCAACCATTTTTCTACTAGGACGAACTAGTGAGAATTTAGTTTGAACTGCCATTGTATAGGTCCAAACCAATATATGTATTGAGACTTAAAACAGAGTGGTGCTGTATGTAGACACATCGTCTACACACTAAATGGGTAATAGTGACTAAAAGGATTGAATTTCTCATAAATTCACACAATCAACAGAACTTTTCCTATCTAGATTTTTAATGGGTTGAATAGAAAATTAACTTATAAACATCAATTCAAAGAAAACAAGGAGGGTACAGGCTGTTTTTGCTCAATGATCCCACAAATGAAGGAAACATATCAGTGTCATCAGCAACTCGTTTCTACAGGCACTAACAGTCTAACTCCAATCAAAACAAAACAATTCAAATTCAGAGTCACATACATTGGAGATGCAATGGGTTAGATTAAGTTACAGTTATTTTTCTCTATCTTAAATAAATTTGAGCAGAAAATATTTCAGTTCATAATTGAACATAAGTAGAGTAACCCACATAGCAAAAGACACAAAGAACCATCAAGAACCAAAAAAGGAGTGAAAAGAATGAAAAATAGATGGCACTCTAACTGAATTAAGGCTTAAAAGTAAGCATGATGAATACAGAGAAGAAAAACTAGAGAGAAAGAGAGAGAGATGAGCACAGAACCAGCAGTACTGACCATTCGTTGTTGAATCGTTGCCTGGAGCTCTTTGATAAGGAGAACTGCTGTTGCTGTTGCTGCAGCAGCGTGCCATTGTTGTCCATCGGAGAGAATTAAACCCAAGATGAAGGAGTGGGATTTTCTTGAGAGAGAAAACAAAAGTAAAGAGTGCTTCAGCGAGGAAGAAGTAGTAGTAGTACTGAGGATTCATACTCAACTGTTGTTGTTGCTGCTGTTGTTGGTGGACCATTTTTGTCAAACACTTGGCGTGCAAAAGAATAGTCCTTCTCTCTCTATTCTCTACTCTCTCTCTCTCTAGATCTCAATTGTCAATACTCAGACCAGACATTTGTGGGTCACTTGAATGATGATTATGCTTTTGTTCCAAGTCCTCTGAAGCTGGCTGGACTGGAGGAATTTTTTGGCAGCAATAGCAGTGTGCCACGTCACACCTCTGACACATGGCAATTTCTTGTTCCAACACGTAACGAATAGATGCGTTGTTGATTGCCATATCAGCTTTCCACGTAAGAGAGAACTCATGCTATGCTTCTACATATTTATGCATTACAATCTAGGAAGCATGGACACTTCAATTTAAGTGGAGTGTCTGTGTCGGATACGTGTCCAACTGACACACGTTGAACACGTGTCCAATACGATATATGCGTATCATATGTGACATATGATTTGGACACACGACGAACACGTCGTGGACACTTCGGACGTGCTACATAGCTTAATTTTGCTTTATAATTTCTTTTAAACATTATTTTTTAAGCATTGTAGTACAACTAAGGATATCATTCTTATGATTTTTATGTTATAGCAACTTAGTATCAGGATTGATACACCAACTCTACAACAAATTTTCTTTTTATTATGTCATATATTTATTATTAAGAAATAATAATATTTATTCGTCATGTCCGTACCTTATTTTTTAAAGATTTTGCATGTCGTCATCGTGTCGTGACTGTGTCATATGTCCGAGTCCGTGCTAACTAGATTACAAGGCAAAAGAAAATTTAGAGAGTTTATAATAAAAGAACGAATCGCTTACAGCCTTATATGTATAGGTTATATGTATAAGCTCATGTGGACCCCCCATGAGGTTGATCTAAGGGCCTAGATTATGTGAGGTTGTTATCCTCATCATGCAGATCATCTTTGCCAAAAATCAGTACATTCTAAAATTTCTAGCCCCCACTAAAGGTTGACTCTTTTTCTCATCATTCAGTTCTCACCGTTAATTTTTAATCAACTTCCAATCAACTTTTGATGGGGCTAGAGGTTTTAGAATGGACTGATTTTTGGTGAAGATGATCTACATGGTGAGAAGAACATCCTTACAAAAACTCAGCCCTTAAATCAACCTCATGTAGGGCCCACATGAGCTAAGCCGATTCGTTCTCTTATAGTAAAGGTTGGAAAAGGGTGGGAAAAAGTTGAGTTTTTTTTTTTTCTTTTTAGAATTTTTGTTGTAAAGAAAAAGGAGAAAGCCGAAAGGTAAAAAAAAAAAGAACGAAAGAGCAGTAGAAAGGAAGCAACAACAAAACGGTGAGAGATTTCTTTTTGAAAAAGGGATTTGATACCAACTTTTTTTCATCATAATTGATTACAAGCTAGATATGGTTAAAAGCAACAGATTGCTTAATACATGACCATGTAAATGCAATGAAGAGAACGGAATTTTTACACCATTGTGTGGGGCCATAAGTAGACTAGGGTTGATTTCTATTGAGGATGTTCTCTTCACTAAAATTTATGGCATCTTCATCCACTTAGTTAAATTTTCAACCGTGACTTTAAGGTGTTTAAAAGTTTTCTAATTAATGACAATGATCTAGGCCTTACATTATCTTCATGTGCGACCTCTATAAAGCAGTATATATAAAATGGATCGCTCGATAAACGTTGATATTCAGTCAACTTTTGATTGTAGGGAGTGTGCAAATCATCCTCGCTGAAAATTAGTATTTGAATTGTCTCTATGTGGGTCCAACCATAGTTAGTAATTTGATGTTCGGTAAAAGTTCAGTTCGAAAATCTTTCGGGAATTATTTGAATATATGGACGAAAAATTCTATCAAATATTCGGTCAAATAATCGGAATTCAGTAAAAATGCGGTTCCAGAAACATTTCGATTACAGTTCGGATGATCCGTCCAAAAATTAGCTTAAAAATTTGGATATATATATAAGTACCATGTCTAAAAATATATATCTTATTATAAAAAAATAGTATTTCTTATCATAAACTACAATGCTAACAGTACCCATTCAATAAGTCTCCAACTGGTACAATGGAACTAGTATAATGTATTGAACAATAACTAAGATTTAAAAAAAAATTTAAAAAAAAATGAATTGTTAAAAAGTAAAATAACACATCTAATAATCTCAATGTAACTAGTATAATGAATTGAACAATAACTAAGATTTTAAAAAAAAAAAAAAAATTGAAAGAAAAGAATTATTCAATAGTTTGGTTCGGATTCGGGAATAATTCAAGACCCGTTAAGAATGCACGAATTATTCCGACTCATTGAATAATGCGGTTATTCGATTGGGTACGGCATTGATACGTTTTTACGAATTTACTAACTAGGGGTCCAACACATCTATATATATAATTCACCCTGGAGTTTTAAAACCCCCTCTCACGTGAAGGTTTTTATAACCCTCTTTCTACATGACTCTCACAATCTCTCTTTTATAATCACTTCACTCGCTCAACAATTACTAATTAAGTGTATCTAACTATCACTAATTAATGTCTATCAATTACTAATTAATTAATATCTATTGATAATTATGCAGTAAACGTCTCTTCGTTTATCTCTTTATGACAATCATTATATATTTATCTTCTCCTAAAATGATGCTAACATTCACTATCTGAAATCTCAACAATTAATCTTCCACTAAAATATGGTATGAATTTTGAGAAATGCTATAGGGACCGGGCCCTCAATCTGTATAAATAAACAGATTGTAAAGCCAGTACCAAAAGCATTTTCGATAAATTTTTACACGCCAAAAAAAATAGATCCTGACGTGGTATGAATTAAAATCTTAAGATCGTGCATTTTCTGATTTCCTGTTTTACTAGGCATTTTGTTCCTTTTTGATACTTGCATGTTGGAGTCAATAAAAGGTTAATTTGAACACATTTCAATCTTCATACCAATCCAAAACACCTATTTCTTTGTTATGGCAATGCGGTTTGTATTATAAAATTCGTATGTCTTTTAGTTATATTAATTCCTCTCTATTTCAATATTTATGTTTTCTAACAATTACTTTCAACTACTTTTCAAAAAACTGTTTTATAGGATACTGTATTTAATTTTATACAGATTTTTCAGACTTCTTACATTTTTTCCGTTGAAAATAGGCTTTAATAAAAATAAACATTCTCACTTAGTTTTTTTTTAGAATTGCTATTAGATTTTACAATTTTTATCTATCCATAAATATGTAATTGGTAGGAAAATAAATTTATAGGTGACAGAAAGAAAAGAAAAAAAAGTAACTAATAATTATAATCGGTTGCACATGGGCATTTGGCTCAATGGTTGTGCATCCCTCCCATAAATCTTTGGTAGTGGGAGGTCTTGGGATCAAAACTTCTCGATTGTGGTATTGCCGTTAAGTTTGTCACATATAATCTGATAATAAATATAGGTACGCTATTATTAGCAGTTTTTCTGTGCCCGTTGGTTGGTGCATTTCTTTTGTTCGTTGGTGACGATGTTCTTGGCGGATTCTCTGCACTTCTCACACGTCCACTACGCTATAACATAATTAATAATCTTTTACTATATAAGGAGTTGCATCAGCCAATAGTACGACTTGATACAGCCACCTAAGCCGATTGAATTACTGGAATTTGGAGGAGAGAGACAGAATTGGAGTAAGAGGGGGAGCCCGTGGGATCCTCACAATTTTTTTTCTCAAATTTAACCCTATTTTATTTAAAGTAATACCAATTATGTCCTCATCTTTTTAACAATTCCGGATTTGTCCCGTATTGTTTTAATATATGTATTTTATTTAGTAATGTCCTCACTAAATATATATATATTTTTAAAAAAAACTTTTTAGAAATACCAGATATATCTTATAATCTTTTTTATATATATACACTTGATTTACACTTGCCAGTGGAGTCGTATGGAGTCGATCCAAGGGCTGATTTTTTTTTATGATCTCCTCGACGTCTAAATCACATCAAACTATACATAGTCACTAGTGGACCCACATAATATCTATTTTGTTTACGTTTAGTTTACACTAATTCTAGGGCTCACTCAAATTTGATCCAAGGGCTAACTTTTTTTTGCAAATAATCTCCTTAACGTTCATATCAAATTAGTCCATGCGCGAAGCGAGTGTGGGAGGTGTGCGCTAAGCACGTGTAGAGGACAACGCGCGTAGCGCATTTGGACATCCAACCCACGCGCGCGACGTGCATGTGGGGAGGATGGACAACCAACTCACACGCTCGAAGCGCGTGTAGAAGGGCTCGTATAAATTAAATTAAAGTCCTTCCCGTACTTAGCACGGGGTTTAAGAGCTTATCTCTAATATTTATAAGAGGCTACGTCAGCCTACAGTCAGGCTCAAAAGAGCTATTTGGACTGGATGAAAAACAGAAAAAAAAAAAAAAAGAAAGAGAGAGAAAGAAAGAAAGAAATGGAGAGCAAGTGGCGGTGGCGTCATATGTGAGGGTGTTGCTGCAGTACAAGCTATTACAACATCCTCACAAAAAATGTTTTTTTTAAAAAAAAAATAACTTTTTTCTAAAATACCGGATCTATCATTTTACATTATTTATTTATTTACACTTGGTTTACACCTTCCAGTTGAGTCGTATGGAGTCAATCGAAGGGCTGATTTTTTTTTTTACAATGATCTCCTCAACTTCTAGATCACATCAGACTATATATAGTCACCAGTAGACCCACATAATATCCGTTTTATTTACATTTAGTTTACACTCCACTTATACCAATTCTAAGGCTCACTCAAATTTGATTTGAGGGCTAATTTTTTGTGTAGATGATCTCCTCAATGTTCAAATCATATTGGTTTAGGATTCTTCTATAAGTTGCACCACATACAAATTTATTCTAATAATAATGCACCGCAAAATTTGCCACGTACAAAGCGCGCGTGAAAGACAATGCATGTTGCGCATTTGGACATCTAACCCAAAGCGCGTGTAAGAAGATGGACAGCCCACTCACATGAGCGAAACACGTGTGGGGGGGCTGGTATATGTAAAAGTTATGTAAAATGGACATGTACACAAAGATTCGTTCTCCACAAAGAAAATTACTTCTCAAACCGTGCTAGTAATTTTTTTTATTACTATATTTTAAGGGGAGAAAATCTTTGTAGAAGTCGTCAACAAAGATCACACACGTACCTAATCTTCAACATAATTTATACTAGTGGTGTTTTTTTTTAGAGAGAGTTCAAAACACCTAACATGGCCTCTATTTCAATCTCCTAAATAATATACGGATCTATTTAGTCTAAAAATAATTGTGTTTAAACTAACTCAAATTAATCTTTAACTATCAGTACACGTTAATACCAACTACATCTAAAAAAAATCAGTTTTTCACAAAATTTATATTTTTGGAAATCATTTGTCGAGATCTTTGAAATGAGACCAGTTAACAATACTTTTTTCTAAAAAAATTATACAAATTTTTTGCATAACATAAAACTATAGTTTTATCTAGATTGCATCCAAATTCGAATTTGCATGCTTCAAAATTAGGTAACATCAAAAGAAGAAGTGAAGATCTCGACAATTACTTTTCAAACATATAAATTTCATCAAAATCTGTTACTAAAAATTGTATGCAAAAATATTTTTACAAATGAAAAATATTTTGAAGGTTCCAGAACTAGAGATTTTATTTTACGCCGCGGAAAAACATAATAGGGTTTAAAATTTAATCTTTGATTCATGCAGGATCTCTCAACCGTTAATAGGGATCTTTGATAATAGTTTAGTTGCTTACCTTCAACGCTTAATTCAAACAAACTTGATTAGTAGAAGGCTTCAACTAGATGCTCCAATCCACCACTTTAGATCTCCAAGTTTTCTTCTTTTTCTTGTAACCTCAAAAATAGAAAACTTAGAACTAGAAAATAGGCTAGGGTTTTCACCTTCAATTACTAGCTAGAACTAGAAATAGAGAGAGATTGGCGGCATAAGAGGGTGGTCTCCTTGTGTGTCGTCCCTCCCTATATATATATAGGGAGGTCTCCACCTCTTTCTAAATCCTAGTCTAATTAGGTCTTAGGATCCCACAACTTTCAGCCAATATTTTATTTAGTATTTAGTCCTTATATCTCACATAATTAAATACAAAATAAAATAATCACAAATTAGTCCACCACACTTTTGTGACTGAATACTCTGATAGTTGCAGTAATTATAAATAAACCCTTCCTCCATTGTACCTGCATTCAAACCCTCCACTGTGAACTGATATTCACAATAATCCTTAGGTTAGTATTTTAGTACTAGTCACATCCTCAAGGATTATTATTTCTTGATCCTTGTGCCTCAATCTGTGCAGACTAATTATTATTCTAGTAATCTTAGAAGAGATCACTGGCCAGTCTAGAATAATAATTCCCATAGATGAACAAGGGAATATCAAACTGAATGTGGATTTCTTATTGAACTAAAATATTCTCACTCTGTAATTATGTCCATCCATACATGCAAGGTATATATTAATTCTCAGAATTGGGGTTTAATGCAACAACAGACTCCATGGAATTTTAGTTATTCAGTGACATGAACAACAAAACTCTATGCTGACCAGTTCGATGTAAACTTTTACATCAATGCATTGGACTTAGGATTCAACACTCCGGTGATGGAGATATATCACACAATTAACCAATGCATTATAGTTTATCGTCAACAGAACCGTGATCTAATAAACTACGAACAATGTATTAATGAACTATATCTCCCACATGCAACACTTGCATGCAACTAGTTCATCTACGTAAACTCATCATTATTACCATGCATGCAAAATAATAAACTAATTTATTAAATCATAAAATGTTATTTCATTGTTTTAGGGCATAAACCCAACAATCTCCCACTTGCACTATAAACAATTGAAAGTAACCCTTAACCCCATCGCATTCACATGTGAATCAAAAACCTTCTGTGTCAACGCTTTGGTAAAGAGATCCGCTAAGTTATCTGCAGATACAGTCTTAGCAACAACAATGTCACTTCTCCGAGTGATGTCTCTGACGACATTGTACTTCCTTTCAATGTGCTTATTAGCTTTGTGTTTTCTTGGTTCTTTACAGTTGGCTACTGCTCCACTATTGTCACAGTAAAGAATAATAGGTGGAATAGCTACTGGGACAACTATAAGATCCACCAAGAATTTCTTTAGCCACGCTGCTTCTTTAGCCGCTTCACAAGCTGCTACGTATTCAGCTTCTGTTATAGAGTCTGCGACGCATTTCTGTATAATACTCCTCTACACAATGGCTCCTCCTCCTAAAGGGAATACATATCCTGAAGTCGATTTTTTCTTTCGTCAACAGCTGCTTGAAAATCAGAATCCGCATAACCAATTGGAACAAGATCTCCACCGCCGTATACAAGCATATAATCCTTGGTTTTCTGAAGATACTTCAATATATGCTTTACAGCTTCCCAGTGTTTTCTACAAGGATTAGACTGGCACCGACTAACCATACCTACTACATAGCAGATATCTAGTCGTGTACATAAAATAGCATACATAAGACTTCCTACTGCAGATGCATAAGGAACTTTTTTCATGCCCTCTATCTCATCAGGTGTCTTGGGACACTGATCCTTGGATAGATAAATGCCATGTCTGAATGGCAAGAATCCTTTTTTGGAATCTTGCATGGAGAATCTTTTCAACATACTTTCAATATAGGTTGCTTGGGATAGGCCTATCATCCTAGACTTTCGATTTCTCAAAAGTTTGATCCCTAGAACGTAACTAGCTTCTCCTAAGTCCTTCATACTAAAATGGTTGGAAAGCCATAACTTAACTGATGAATATCTCCTACATCATTCTCAATTAGTAGGATGTCATCCACATACAATACTAAGAATGTTACTGCATTCTTTTTGCACCTTTTGTACATACAAGGTTTATTAGGATGTTGATCAAAATCAATGGTTTTGATTGCCTGATCAAACCTAATGTTCTAACTTCGAGAGGCCTATTTTAATCCATAAATGGATTTGCGTAGCTTGCATACCATATGCTCTTGGCTCTTTTGTATGAAACCATCTGGTTGGACTATGTAAATGTCCTCAAGATTGCTATTGAGACAGGCAGTCTTGATATCCATTTGACATATCTCCTAATCATAATGAGCCGCAATGGATAAGAGTATCCTAATGGATTTGAGCATGGTTACTGGAAAAAAAGTCTCCTTATAATCGATTCCCTCTTTCTGAGTATACCCTTTCGCTACCAGTCTTGCCTTATAGGTTTCTACCCTTCCATTTGGACTCCACTTCCTCTTGTAGATCCATTTACACCTAATAGGTTTAATATCAGATGGTGGATCCACTAATTCCCAGACTTGATTGGAATATATAGATTCTATTTCAGTTTTCATAGCATTTCGCCATAATCTCGAATTTGTGTCTCTTACTGCTTCATCAAAGCTTATAGGATCATTCTCTGATTCATCCGGAATCATTTGGTAAGATTCTTTCTCTTGAAGTAAAGCGAAATTCTTATACTTCTCAGAAAATTTCCTATCTCTTTGGCTACGACGAAGTGGTGGTGGTGCAACTAGTTCAACCGGTGCATCCGGTTGTCCAAGTCGTTCTAGTTGAACTAGGGGTTCTTGTTAACCCTGTTAAATTTGCTCTAGTGGTTCTTCTTGGAACTGATGGTCCTCCTGAACCATTGGACCTTGCTCATCCTATATTGGTGCTTGGTGTATTACCGTATGGGAATTTTTGGATAATATTTGTGCCTCTACCGCTTGCCTACTGGTTTGCCGTTCCTGACGAGGAATAACTACTGGACCACCTAGATGCATCATCATGGGTAGACTATACGATGAACCTCCTACTGGAAGTGGATCCATCGCACGTTCTACTCCCATTGAAGAGGCATCCGTTATTTCTTCAAGCACAACTTTGCTGGAAGGCTTGTAATCTATCATATAATCTTCCTCAAGAAAAACTGCATTTGTGCTAACAAACACCTTTTGTTATTTCAAATTATAGAATAGATAGCCTATCGTTCCTTTCGGGTATCTAACAAACATGCATACTTCTAATTTTGATTCCAACTTGCTTGACTTTTCTTTCAACACATGTGCTGGACTACCCCAAATGTGTAAATGCTGCAGACTAGGTTTGCGGCTGTCCACAGTTCCCTGGGTGTTATAGGAACTGCCTTGTTTGGTGCCAAATTCAGAAGATATACTGCCGTCTCTAGTGCATACCCCCAAAAGAAGATCGGTAGTGATGTATAACTCATCATAGATCTAACCATTTCTAGTAAGGTTCTATTCCTTCTTTCTGCTACACTATTTTGATGGGGAGTACCTGGTGCAGTCAATTGGGATATAATCCCACCAAATATGTGCCAAAAAGGTTAGAAAGATACTCACCACCTCGATCAGATCAAATGGCTTTCAATTTCTTCCCTAATTAGTTTTCCACCTCAGCTTAGTATCTTTAAACTTTTCAAAAGAATCTGATTTGTGGTGCATAAGGTAGATATAACCATATCTTGAGTAATCATCGGTGAAGGTGATGAAATACTCATAGCCACCTCTTGCCTTAACATTCATGGGACCACATACATCAGTGTGAACAAGTTCTAACACATCATTGGCTCTTCTCCTTTTTGATGAAAGGGTTTTTTGGTCATTTTACCTTCCAAACATGATTCACATAAAGTTCATGGTTCAATGTTCAATGTGCCCAAAGGCCCATCTTGAACCAATCTTCGAATCATGTTTAGGTTAATATGTCCAAGCCTTAAATGCTATAAATATGTTGAATTTATTGAAGGCTCTTTCCTCTTACTCGAGGTACATAATGTATACTAAGCAACATTACAAGGAGAAGAGATAAGATATAAACCATCCATTAACATGCCAGATATAATAGTAAAACTATTTCTTTGAATTAAAACATTAAATGAGTTAAACTCAACATTGTAACCATCTTTAATAAGACAAGAAACTGAAATTAAGTTTCGCCTAATATCCGGCACATAAAGACAATTGTTTAAAACTAAACTCTCATTTCTCCTACTACCACTACTAAAAAGAAAACGAATAACTCCTATGCCCACGGCAGCAACTCTTGCCTCCGATCCTAGGCTCGGATAAATCTCTCAATCATTTAGCTGTCTTACCATCTGGAACCCCTGCAACGAATTGCAAATATGGTTAGTGGCTCCGGAATTAATACACCATGTGTTTGGTGTATTATTGGCAACATTTGCCTCGATAACTAAAGATTCAAGCGTACCTGCAGATTTCTTCTTTGCAAGGTAGTCTTGACAGTTCCGTTTCCAGTGTCCTATTTTGCTGTAGTGGAAACACTTTCCCTTTGGCTTTGTAACTCCCTTATCCTTATTGACACTCAAGTTGTTCTGCATTCCAGATGTTTTCTTTCCTTTCTTATTGGAATTTGGACCTTTCGGTTTAGATCCAGAAGAACCTTCAGCCACATTAATACTTCCAGATTTGTGTCCCTTGATGATCCCTTCCGCCACTGTGAGCTCATTCATCAAATCAGGAAGAGTCATTTTCATCTTGTTCATATTGAAGGTCATTATGAACTGGGAAAACGATGACGGAAGAGAAGCAAGGATCACATCCTCTTTGAACTCATCATCCATATTGGATCCTAAGGTATCCAATACATTGAATAATCCCATCATAATAAGAATATGATCACGTACCGGAGTCCCTTCGGACATCTTAGTTTTAATGAGCATGCTCCGCGAGCTGGTGTTGCAGAACATTTGATAGGGAAGCTAAGATGTAGTACTTGGCCATATCATTCGCTTTGACCCACTTATGATAATGATCATACACATCCTGAGAGTCATTTGGACCAGGGAGTGAAGGACTATCTCCTTCAAGGACAAATTTATACTCTTGGGCAGTTAATACAATATCTAAATTCCTTTTTTAATTAACATAGTATGGTCTGCTTAACTGATTCTCTTTCAAGATAATATGCAATGGGTTGAATGTAGATATCTAAGCATACAAATAAACATAATAACAATGAGATATCATAATAGATTTTTAATAAGAACTTTTATTTATTATAACACCCCTTAGTTACCATAAATATCGTGAATCCCCTCGAAGGAAAGATTAAAATTTGACTAACCATAATCAACCTATTCTTAAAAAATGAAAGAAGAAACGAGTAGAGAAGGATACAAAGATTTACCCTAACCAGCCTATTCTTCAACTTCGACTAAATAGAAAAAATAGGGTATCATCGTACCTTGTAGGAGTCTGGGACCTTCACTTCTCGTTCTTCATGCCTTCTTCTTCTCCACTTTTTCTTTCTGCAGAGTTTTGGGGTAAAGAAAAAAAGCTACGTTTAGAAGAAAAAAACCTACTAATGAGGTGTCCAAACTTGATGGGGTTAACTTTGTAAATAACAAAAATTGATAAGGGTATGTTTGTCTTAAAAATATTATATGCTTGATTCCGAGGGAATGGGAATCACAAACCCACGTCCTCCCATGGGTTTGATTCCTTTATAGTCATTTTTGATAATTTTTTAGGAATCACATTTTTAAGGAATATGATTCCAAGTGTAAAAAAACCAANTGAAGGAATCTCACATTCCCGAGAATGTGATTCCAGCATGATTCCGCGAACCAAACGCAGTCTTGGAATCACATTCCAAGGAAAGTGATTCCATTCCTGCGATCCAAATATGCCATTAATTTATTCGTTGTTGTTAAGGGCTATAGTCCCTCCCATCAACCAAAAAAATAACTATAATGGAGCAAAATAAATATAACATGATGACATGATTTGAAAGAATAGAGAAAATCACATAATTTTTTGCCACAAAATCATATTGTAACCGATATTCAAATGAAGTACACAAAATTTTGTCTCCTGCTCTTGTTATCAGATCTTCTCACGTACGTATACCATGTGTTCAAGTTCGGGAGAGATCTCATGAGTGAGAGAAATCTGCTTCAAAAAATCGTCTGCGTATCACCTATATAAGATTCTTTGAGAGAAAAGGAATTCCAAAACATTAGGTATAAAACATCAGTACGTTATGTCTATATATATACTAGCGATCGCGAGCAGGTGTGAGTTTAAAACATTACATCTTTTGAAGTTGATCTACTCGTTTTGAAACGTTTGATGTTGTGTGACTCTTGAGAATGGGTTAAATTGATGGCCAAGTTTGCATGCGTCTCCAAAGAGTTGGGTAATTTGAGAAGGATGGTTGTAGAAAGTAGTTGCAAATAGAGTGACACCTCTTCCTAATGGCTTTTAAGTATTTATTAGTATCCGAATTAAGGCTTTCCTATGAGATTTGAGATTGATACATTGTATCTTGTTTTGTGGGGGAAAGTACGTAGAGTGAAGGAATAATGGGATGACGTAGTCAACTTAAAATTGCAAAAATACATTGTATTTTTTGGAGGGAGACTGAATCCCCTCGAAGGGAAAGATTAAAATTTGACTAACCCTAATCAGCCTATTCTTAAAAAATGGAAGAAGGAACAAGTAGAGAAGGATACAAAGATTAACCCTAACCAGCCTATTCTTCAACTTCGACTAAAAGGAAAAAATAGGGTATCATCGTACCTTGTAGGAGTCTGGGACCTTCACTTCTCGTTCTTCTAGTCTTCTTCTTCTCCTCCACTTTCTCTTTCTGCAGAGTTTTGGGGTAAAGAAAAAAAGCTACGTTTAGAAGATAAAAACCAACTAATGAGGTGTCCAAACTTGATGGGTTAACTTTGTAAATAACAAAAATTGATAAGGGTATGTTCGTCTTAAAAATATTATATGCTTGATTCCGAGGGAATGGGAATCACAAACCCACGCCCCCTCCCACAGGATTGACATTCCGCCTAAATGAGGGAATCTCACATTCCCGAGAATGTGATTCCAGCATGATTCCGCGAACCAAACGCTTCCTAATCGGCATACACATTCGACTATCCTAGGGGATATGAAGATTTGCACCCAAATAGGTGATCATCTTAATCGAATTACTTTCCAAACATCTCATGTCCAAGTTAATTCGATATCCGATTATCTTTAGCCTCTTACTCATGAGTGTCGCTTGTTCCTTGGGGAATCATGACGCTCACTTTCAGTTAAGTGTCACTTATCATCTCGGTATTAGAATGCTAGAAATCAGAATGTCCTCCTTGGGGAGTATTTAAACCAATGGTTCTAGTCTAATCCTTAGCTCTAAGCAATCTAAATAGACACTAATTGATTCATACTCCTTGGGGAGTCAAACTATCACATGGATTGATGATGGAAGGCTGTGGGATTTGATCAAATCCCTCTCCCACTTAATAATTATGACATGGGGTTTTGTTAAAATAAGTGTATTCAAATCTCATATATTAAATGTATAAGAAATTGTATTACATTAGATCAATTAGGACACTAAAGAATGAATCAATGTCGTATGCACAAAATTTAAGACAAGAAAAATCACATTTTTCAGGCTAAAAGACCTCCCAAAAGCTTAAAATTGCATCCTGAACCTTCTGTTATAACAAATTATAAACTAGGGACTAAAACAAAATTTTTAAAATTTTAAAAGGAACAAAAAAACTTTAGGTTCAGTCCCTGACTGATCTGGTTCGGTTCAGGTCCAACCGAACTGGTCTGATCTGAACCAAGTCAGACCGCTGACTCGAGTCAGACGAGTCAGCTGAGTCAGACGATCTGACTCGTCCCGATTCGGGTCGGGTCCGGGTCACCGGGGCATGGGTCGTAGGTCGAGTTGGGTCAGTACGCGGGTCAGTGGGCTGGCCCACGGGTTGGCCCGCGGTCTGGGTTAGGGCTGACGGGTCAAGTCAGCAGAGCTGAGCAACCCGTCTCCCTTAACCGTACCGTGTTTGGGCTGCCATACCGGTCTTATCTCCATAAGCCCATTTGGTTTTAATGAATGAGTGAGTTGGTTTAGGTTTGAAATATATGGGCCTGTTTCTAGAGCCCAATAAGCTATTAAAACTTAATAAACCTATTAACCCTTTAAAACCTAAACCTAGCCCAAACCCAATAACTATTAACCCTAACCCTAATCGTCCCTGTTACAACTCTAACCCTAGCCGTGTCCCTTACTCAACCCTAAATTCTATTATTCCATTCTAATAGTTGATACAAGTAAATAGCATATTATGTTTT
>MVGT01003458.1:121566-147312 GCA_002174775.1 Macleaya cordata
GGTGATGGTGGTGGTGGAGGTGGCGGTTGTCGTCTAGGCCGCCCCCTCGGCATCGTTCACTGCCAAGAGTCATAGAACTAACGTATTTAGCTTCATACTCCACTAAATTTATAAAACCATTAAATGACATAAACCAATTGAAAGCATTTAAATCAACAAAAATATCAAGGTACAGAAATAAGGTTTTCATATTTTGGTGACTTTTAGTTCCTTAAAGCTTTTAGCTTTTCAAAATATTTTCCTACTCTTGGTGGCTTTTATCTTGTTATCTGATTTACTCAGAGCTAACAATGCTCTGATACCACCTGTAACGCCCCGTACCCCAAAACAAGGGACATTACCATCAGTCTATAACGAGACTCAAATCCGACAGAGTCTCCCCTGTAAACTGGACCCTTTGTCACCTAATAAACACAGTGCATACAAAAATATACATAGCGGAAGCAAAAGAAACTAAAGGTATGCACAAGAATTTGCCACCCATTTTTTTTTCTTCCCAACTCAACTGAAATCCCAACGATGTAGGACCAGGAGGGACCTGTCAAGACAACATTGTCTAAGATTATTTCATCTTCTAAGTCACCTGCAATTAACTATGACATTCAACCTTTCACTTAACATGGATATATTTGTGATATGATATATACTTATGTTTGTTGTTTCCTGTCAAAATATATATAGTGAGAAAAGATAAAGTAGAAGTTGCATTCATATAAAACAAAGTAACATCAGGCTCACAACCGAGCCATAAAACGTAAGTCTCGAAGTTAACGAAATAGAGGTAGAAAAATCATCCACTGTGACTGAAGGGAGGGAAACCTACATCAAACCCAAAACAAGAAATCCCTCGCCAAGAAAACCACGTCACAACACCTCTAAAGATCCTAACTCAATCCTCAAGCGTCAACTGTAAAACCACAAAAATAATTGGGTGAGAAACTCAGTAGGTAGATCAACCATCCTAATATCATCACTTGCAGCGATTAATCCGATAAACGATTCAGAAACATTTATAAGCAATGCATAACATATAGTTGATTGAAGCATCAAAGAAAATCCTACATACACATATACAAACAATAGTAGTGTACTTCTGCTAGTATAGCCAAGGAACACGACTGGGTTACCCCAGTCAGAAATATTTCAAGATTAGATACTAAGCGCGCAAAATTTGACGACTGTAGACTAGACAATGTCCCCCAACTAATCCAGAGAAGGTTCCCCGACAACCCTCCCCCGCGTCTAACACCCATCGGGCAGGCATGCGAACCTCAGCTAAACTAGTTACTCAACACCACCACAAACATGGATCATCAGGAAATAATCGTGACTTCCTAGACTTCCCTAGATGTACCTATCTTCCTGACGTCTTATACCGCCCTGAAGACAAAAACACCTAGCAAAGTCTCAGATGGTGTACCACATCCAGATAAGTATGATCCTCCATCCTTGTAGAGAGTCTCCAATCTTTCACAAGCTTACCTTAGTGATAACATATAGTAGTATATATATAGGTTGTGTGTCTTTTAAGTTAAAGTTCGAAAACTATTTTGGAAGAACTCTTTTTGAAAACCAAAGTCCCTTTTGTAGAAATCCCCTTTTTGAAATTTCTTCTCTTTTGAAATCTACATACAATAAGTGTAACTGGCCCTAAGGATGAGGGACCATGGCAAGCTAACTCACCCACCCTCGTAAGGGTGAGGATCCCTAGCAAGGCAACCCGCTCACCCATAGGGTGCGGGACCATAGCAAGCCAAATCACCCACCCCCGTAAGGGTGAGGATCCCTGGCAGGCCAACCCACGCACCCAAGTCTGCGGGACCTGGAAAACCAACTCACCCACCCTCGTAAGGGTGAGGATCCCTGGCGGCCAACACACACAGATCACTCGGGCGGGAATCCGAGCGGAAGTAACACAAGCGCAGTCCACCTAAGGCATACACGGTTCCCCGTGTCATCATGAATCCTATCAAGCCCGGTAGTGAGACGCTACTACCGTCTTTAGGCGGTCACGGAGGAAATTGCTTTTGTCACATTTTCAAAGTTGGGTTTCACATCGAGAAAACACTCGATAAAATAGATTTTCGTCTCTTCCAAGGTTTTCAATATATTAAACATGGTTTTCCAAACATAACCATCATTTCATCCACATAAATCGTGATAGTAAAATTGAAGTCACATTTGTTCACAATCCACGAGAAATATTTCATAAACATGATATAAAATCAAGCATGCATATTTCCATATTAAAATCAGTTTCTCAATGCTTTCTTCATAACATAAGTTTGTTGTTATCCATAAATTTCATGCCATGCCTTGCATACAAAAGTACATACATATTAGTTTGAAACATGCATTTAAAATGGTTGGGTGCTATTAAGATAAATTGACCACCTACCTCTAGCGGTACAGGAACTGATCCTCCTCACCCAGAGAGTCAGCAACACCCAGCTCACCAGCTGGACAAGAAACAAAAGACAGAATTAGGTTCTAATACTTAGAACCAAAAGTCGAATAGATAGAAGAGGAACAATAAAAATTTAAAATCAAGAAACACCAACTTAGAGTACTACTCTAAACCTTATCAATTGGTAGGATTAGTACTACTCCTACTTCGAACGTCTCAAATCAACCCATTTCCACCGAAAGACAAGATAGGATTATCATTTAAAGCCTCAAATGATGTGAACTTTCTTGTTGCTCTCTAATGAAATAAAATTTCTCAAAATAGTACAAAAAGACAACCTATCCCATAAATCCTATCTTCAGCTTAAGATTGATCCCCATAGTCTTCAACATGATAGTTCCATCTAAAATAACTTAGATTCATTATCCACTACCATAAAGCTGAATTTTTATATGAATCTTCAAAAAATTTCACACACCATCATCATCAAATTTCTAGACCCATCTCAAGGTTCCATTGGAATCATCAAAATCCCCAAACTCTAAGTAAGGTAAACTTCAACTTTAACCATCATTAACGGTCCCAAGAATACCTAAAACAATCCACAAACTTCATCCTAGTTTTAGAAATTATTATCCACCAAAACAATGCAAGATTTTTATATTCATCACAACCAAGCACCATCTTTAGTATGAAACTAAAGGAAATCATCCCAATAATATAGATTCCACCATCTAATTTATTTATCTTGAACATCAAAATTTCTTTTTTTTTAATCAACATTCACAAGCTATACAAAGGTAAATCACCATAACCTCATCAAGTTTAAGTCTCCACTTGCATGCATCAAAAATAGAGGAACTTAGATCATAAAAACTATGTATTCATATCAAATCTTCAACCCATCCATCTAACATTTCTAATGCATTACAAAATTTTGTTTTCTTCTAAAATTTGTCATCACCAAATTTCACCCAAAACAGAGAAAAAGGTTTAAATCTTACCTCACTTTCAAAATCAGACCTTAGACACCATCTTTTCCACCATTAAACTCCCTCAACAACAAGATCTACACCAAGAAATGAAGTAACAAAACCCTAAGTTATTACACTTCAAACAGAAAAGAAATTAGATGATTTAGGGCTAGAAAAAAAATTAACCTTTCCCCCTTCTTCTTCTTCTTCTTCTTCTTCTCCTTTCTCCTTCTTCTTCCTTCTTTTTTTTCTTCTTCTTCTGTCTGCTGCTGCCGATTTCTTTATTCTCTTCTCTTCTCCTTCTTCCTCAGCCTTTCTCTCTCTCGGTCTCTCTCTGTCGAGCTCTCTCTCAGCTCCCTGTCTCTCTCTCTCTCTCCCTCTAGATTCTCCTCTCTCTCTCAGTTCTCTATCTCATTCTCTCCATCTCCCTGTCTCTCTCTCCCTCTCAATTCTCCTCTCTCTCTCTCTCTAAGCTCTCTATCTCTCTCTCTCCAGCTCCTTGTCTCTCTCTCTCCCTCTCGATTCTCCTCTCTCTCTAGCTCCTTGTCTCTCTCTCCCTCTCGATTCTTCTCCCTCCCTCAGTTCTCTATCTGTCTCGGTTTCTCTCTCTCTCTTTCAGCTCTCTCTCTCTCAGCTCTCATGCGTCTCTCTCTCTTAGCTCACTCTCTCTCTCTCTTTCAGCTCACTCTCTCAGTCTCTCTCTCTCTCTGTCGAACTCTCCTCCTCCTTTTCTTTTCTTTCTTTCCTTGCTTTCTTTTTTTTTGATCAGCATGCAGCTGATTGGGGGAGAGGGAGGTTGCGGGTTTGGGTCACGGGCTAGGTCGCGGGTCAGGCCAGCCAGTGTCCCCCAAACCTAGCTAAAGAAATTCCTCTCTTTTTTTGCCTACTTTTATTATTATTATTTTTAATTAACGGGGTTTCACACAGAGCATAAAGATTAAGATCGAGGAAGATCTCGAATCACGGGTAGCTTTTGCTGAATTACAATAGTCAGACTATTTCTAACTTCAGATCCACCAACAAGAAATTAGATTTTAGGTCCTAGTGATAATTCATAATTTGTATTTGGGTCCTGTTAAAGGGTATTATCATCATTTTACAGATTTTCGTTACTTTTTAGACGGTTAATTTGGTCAACCGTCAATTTAGGACCCAAACTCAAAGTTGGACACACGCAGGGCCTAAACCCTAACAGTGGTCATAATATGGGACCCTTAGACTAATTAACCCCCCAAAAAACATGTCCATAATAACCATAAATAGTCACTTAGTATCAAAAGAAAGAAAAGTGCAGTGTTCAGTTAAAAAAGGCCTCCATGAAAACCCCTAGAACCACTAAAGGAATGTGGCTCACTAATTACCGTATTGTTATGTTTTTGCTGCTGCTGCTGAGAATGAGGTTGAGGATGTTGTTAGGAGTGGATTTGCTGATGTTGCAAAGAGCTATACTGATGTCCTTGGGGTTGATGCAGATTACCTAGGTTGAAGAAATGATGGAAAGTTTGACTGAAATGCCCTTGTGAAATAGTTTGGGACATATTCTGCTGCACAGTAGGAGCACTTCCACCATTGACTTTTTCTCCACCACTTCCTCTGCCTCTACCTCTAGATCTGCCTTTGCTTGAGGTTCTCTCCCTTGTAGCCCCAAATGGAAGATCATCTCTATCAGTATCTCTGTTCAACCACCTTCCTACACCAGATGAAGAAGATGATTGACCTGCCTCATTTGTTGTTGCCTCTCCCTGATTTTGTACGTTTTGTAACGACCCTCCTCTAGTTATGACCCTTCTCCTCCTCTAGCATCATTTCTTCTATATGCTATCATGTTCTTCAAATATGCTAGAAATGTTACTATACAAATTATATTAGTAGGTTGCTTTCAAACTACTGATGTAAAAGTCCTTCCCTTTATATTCAGAGATCAAAACCAACTATTAAAACCATACCCTAAGCTGTTTTGGGACCTGAATTTTTCCAACAAAAAAATAAGCACCAAACATCAATCCAAACATAAAGGTCTAAAACACAAACCAAAAACTAAAGCTAAACAGATTGAAGAGAACTCCCAAGGGGTGCCAATTATCTTTCTAAAATCTTGCGTTCTCTCTATTACCTATCAAATGAAGAATCAAATTGCTAGCAATTTCTCTGTGATCCAAAACCTTACGCCAACACACCAGGAGGCATTACTAGGCATCTTCATAAACCAAAAGTCTTTATCCCGAATAAGGTTCTTCTTCACCCAACAGACCCAAAGAGTACCGTGTCAATCATAATGTCCCATAAATGACATAGGTTAGCAGCAATGTTAGTGACATTGATATCTCTAATGCCAACCCCTCCTTCATGGACTAGATGGCAAACCTTTCTCCAGCTAATGACAGCATGCTTATTAGATAGATCAATACCAGACCATAGAAATCTTCTGAAGATAACATTGATTTCATTAAGAGCTCTCTTGGGGATTTAAAATAGGCCTACCAAAAAACCAACATACTAGAAAGCACCACATTAATAAGAACCAATCTACCTGCGTAAGAGAGAAACCGCGCCTTCCAGGACTTAATGCGATTAGTAATCTTATTAATGAGGGGAATGTAGTCCATATAGGATAATCTAGAAAACAAAAGAGGGAGGCCTAAGTATCTAATAGGGAGAGACCCACTCTCTATATTAAGAATGTTAATAATCTGTTGGAGGGTGCTTTCATGGACAACAAAGCTAAAGATATCACTTTTGCCTCTATTAACATCCAGACCAGTGCAAGTTCTGAACTCAAGGAGAGTTTTCCTGAGAGTATGAACTGAATCTAAATCCCCTTTCATAAACACAATTAAGCCATCAGCAAAAGCCAAGTGAGTAACAATATGGTCCTTACATTTAGGGTGAAGAGAAAACCTCCCTTGAGCCACCTCCTGAAGTAATAAAGCATTAAAGACTTCCATGATGGTCACAAAGAAAAAGGGGGAGAAAGGGCACTCTTGCCTTAGGCCTTTTTTAGCTTCAAAGTAGCCTGCTGGAGAGCCATTGACGAGGATAGAAAATTTAGCTGTAGACAGCAGCACCTTAATCCAACCAATAAACTTATCAGGAAACCCAAACTTCTTCAGCATATCCAGTAAAGCCTCCCACCTTATAGTATCATAGGCTTTTCGAAGATCAACCTTCACTGCACATCGAGGTTGACCATTGTTGCAGTTATAATTCCTAATAAGCTTATGAGCCATCATAATATTATCTTGAATAAATCTTCCAGTTATAAAAGCTGATTTGCAGGGACTGATGAGATTCTTCACCATATTCTTGAGTCTAAAAGCCAATATCTTAGAAATGCATTTATAAATCACATTACAATAGGAAATAGGCCAAAAATCTGAGAGGGAAGAAGCATTATTAACCTTAGGGACCAAAGTGACAAACGTGGCATTATTGACCTCCCCCAACAACTTACATTTGATGAAGAAATTTTGTATAGCACCTGTGAAATCATCTCCTACAATGCTCTAGTAGATTTTAAAGAAGTGCGGAGTAAACCCATCTGAACCAGGGCTTTTATTTGAGTCAATCATAAAGAGAGCTAGGGTGATCTCATCCCTAGTGGCAGGAGCAGTCAACATAAGCCGAAGTAATATTCAGAGGACCAAGAGTTGTAGAAACGAAAAGGTCTAGGGAATCTCTCTTTACTAAAGAAAATAGAAGTAATATAAGGAGAATGATCAGAACTCAGCTGTAGAGTCTTGGAAAACCTGAAGCCACTCAATGTTGATAAGAGCTCTATCCAACTTACTACAAATTCTATCAGCTCCTTGCTAATTGTTAGACTAAGAGTAAAAGCATCCAGTATAAGGAAGATCAAAGATCTGAGCCACCTAAGTGCAATTTAAAAAATCACTGTAATGATGAGGTCTTATAGTATCTCCACCAATTTTTTCCTAACTCTCAAGAATCAAGTTGAAATCCCCTATAATGATCCGGGTCGAACTATTGGTAGAGGCAAAAAGAATAATATCATTCCATAATCTTGTACAATCTCCTATGGAATTAGCACCATAGACAAAAGTGAGGATAAAACGATGATTAGAGGAAGTAGTAACTTCAAAAAACATAGCTTGATTTGAAGCAGATAAGAGTGTAAGGTTAGCATCCATAGGATTCCACATCACCTAAATACACCCATTATCGCAAGCACTGTAATTATTTAAATAGTGCCATGAAGGAAGGAGAGCACTATAAATAAACACCTTATTCTGAATATTCACATGCACTTTCATAATACCTAAGATAGACAGAGAGTTAATCCTAATCAAATCCTTTATTTCAACCTATTTTAGATGGTCATTTAACCCTATAATATTCCAGCTACCAAACTTAAGCATCATTAATTAAACGTGAAGAGGCTTTTTTTGGTCTCACAGATCACTTGAACTCTGTATTTCTCACACTAAGAGCCTTAGATCCCTGTGTTTTCTTAGGAGTGGGCTGACTTCAATCTATACCACCATCTAGGATATTAGTGCTAGGGTCTGGAGGATCCCTACTGATATCAGCTTCTCTATCTTGAAGGAGACCCTAAGTGAAATAACTTCCACGAGGATGCAAAGATAGCAGATCAGCTGCCCCAGGGTCTGCCATATTAGAATCCCCTCTAATACTTTCAGTTCCAACTTCACTTATAGAATCATCATGATCTTCGATGATGTCGAAGCGGTTAGCAATGGGACAATCGGCCTCTATAGGATAAACTTCATTTTTACTCGACTCGGAATATCCCATCGGTTCTTCAGTAATCTCACAATCATCCTTGGGATCGTCTACAATAATATGTTATTGGTTAGTAGTCGTCTCCTTCCTAACAGTAGCAACGTGAGGTCTCTTAGGGACACGAGACTATCTTTCATCATCTACATAAGGAGAAATCTTCTTAGGAAGCCAACCAGGATTAGTTTTCACCGAATTAGGTTTAGCACACTTTGTGGTCAAATGCCTAAAAACCTGCAATGTTCACATTTTGGTGGTTTCTAGGAATACTCAACTGGTATTTGGATAAATTTGAACCCATCAACATGGACGAAAATAGAATCTTGAAGGGTTGATTCTATAGTGATTTCAACACACACACAACCAAAACTCATTCTCGATCTATTAGCAGTAGGCCCATCCATAAGCAATGGTTTCCCAAGAAAACTAGCAATATGTCATGCCCCGCTCACACGTGTACCAATATTGTCTCTGCTTTAGCCACCCCACCCTGGGTACAGGGTTTTATTCTTGGCGAGAGCCCAACCCAGTCCAGGCCCAACTTAATGAGAACCTGACCAAACTCAGGCTCACCCAAAAGGCCTTGGCACACTGTAAGACAGTTTGTGAACTCATAGCCCAGGCTTTTGGGTGAGCCTAGGTTTGGTCAGGTTGTCATTAAGTTGGGCTGGACCGGGTTGGGCTCTCGCCAGGAACAAAACCCTATACCCCGGGTGGGGTGGCTAAAGTAGGGACAATATTAGTACGCGTGTGAGCGGGGCATGACATTATGGTATCAGAGCCGAAGACGGCTCATCCTATGGGGTGGTGGGAGGAGGTATTAGTCCCACATCGCCTAGGAGAGTGTCCAGAGCCTGGGCTATGAGTTCACAAACCGTCTTACAGTGTGCTAAGGCCTTTTGGGTGAGCCTGGGTTTGGTCAGGTTGTCATTAAGTTGGGCCTGGACCGGGTTGGGCTCTCGCCAAGAACAAAACACTGTACCCCGGGTGGGGTCGCTAAAGCAGGGACAATATTGGTACGCGTGTAAGCGGGGCGTGACACAATACTTGCAATTCCTTCTTTATTCCATAAATGAATAGGAATATTTTTCAGGGTCACCCAAATCGGAAGAGATATCAACTCAGCTAATTCTTGTTCAACAAACAGTTGCCATAGTCTTATGATGAACAATCTGTTGGCTACATACACCGGCCCCTATTTTTGAACCTTCATTCGATCTTCCTCAAGGTTGAATTGATCAAATAAAAGCTCCTTCACTATGGATAGTCATTCAAAGTCACCATTAATGTTCTAAGACTTAGAAAGGGAGGTTTTGATTACATTATATGGTAACCTACGACCAACAAACGATCCAACCACAAAGTTTGAACAGGCGGCAATATGATCCTTAAATTCATGTGTATGGATAGAAGTAACTTGCTTCCCATTCACCAAATTAGGAGGGGTATATTTCAAATTAGAGGAAACTGAAGATAACCTAGACTTAGAAAAAAGCTGAGTCCAATTCAAAGGGTTAGGGTTTGTAAAGGTAGAATTACCCTGAAGAGATGGATTACTCTGTACAGTATGATGGATAGAAGAATGAACATGGCCTACTGGAGGGCTAGGTATACTAGAGGATGAATAAGGGAGCTTACCTTGAGGAAGAGGAAGCACTAGGAACTCCGACAAGGCAAGGCCATTAGAGGGGAGAGTAACTGCATTGAAAATAAACCCTCCCTTGGCTTCTTCATTTACCAACAGGGAGGATGAAGGTAAATGAATTAGGTTGGAGATAGATTCAGACATGCCGCCAACGGCTACGGCAGTATAAACTAGGAATTGCTAGGAACTAGGTACTAGGGTTTCGCACCAAATTGCTTTGCTTATGTATATACTTTCAGGCCTATAATGGTCAGTTGGTCCAAAGAGCTGCTTCCAAGTGTAAATGTTTTCATCCACTTATCAGAACTTTTTCTCTTACTCACAATGTTTGTGTTCATGTTAATGAGGATTGAGGGCTCACAAAAGATTAAAAAAATCAATGGCCATCTAAGAAACATTACCAACCATGGGTAGTATTAACCATCAGATCGTCTACTAATACAGGTGCGTGCAAGGGATGGGCATTTTGTTTATAAATAATAGTTTGTTATTTACGTCAAAAAGTTTAATTAATTTTTATAATTGAACAGATATGATTTTTTTTTATTTTAATGTTCTATTTTACTTTATTTTTATTGATTTAATAAATTAATCTTATTAATAAGTATTTTAATTTAATATTAATTTATAATTCTTTTAATTTTTTGTTTTAATTTTTAATTTATTATTAATTTCCTTTTAGAACTTAAAGATGAATATTTTAAAAATCAGCCATGTAATAGGCTTGGGCTTAAAAGTTAAAACCCATTTTTTTGAGCTTCCTCCTGTTTTGGAGCCAATATCAACAACCAAATTAATCATAGTTTCATATTTTGATGTCATTTGTGTAATTTTTAAAGTTATTGAGGTTAAATGATTAGAAAACATTTTCAATATCATCCATGTTTTGAACTAATTTTTCGATATCATATGCGCTTTCCCATTCCGACCTCTCCCTCCGGAAACAATTCATGGCGACGTCTTCTTCGTTCTCATCTTGATTCCTCTACCACTAACCTATATTTGTTAACCAAAGTCTGTGAAATTAGTGATCTCACCTCATCTCTATTTGAGATTTGAGATATAATCTCTTTCTCATCTCTATTAAATTTCAGGTCTAGCATATTAGGAGAGATACATTTTAGAGACACGTGGCGGAGAAAGGCTTCTCCTATAGTATAATTTTTTTGATAATACATATATAGATAGGATAGGCCTTTCTCTACCACGTGTCTCTTTTCTAAGTATTTCCTTTAAATTATGCCACGTGCCACTCTCTCCTCTCTTTTATTCTCTAAGAAGTTTTACTAAAATAAAAATTATATGTATGATTGAAAAGTAGTATTTTTTAAATAAGACACAATATAAATAAGTAATCCTCTAAATATTTTATGAAAATGTAAAGAAGTAAACAAAATATTTTTTAATATAAATATCTAAAAACTAATAATTTTTAGATTAAAAGTATAGAATGACTTGTTACTTAGTCTCCCAATAAGAGACTAAAGAGCAACATTCCTACTATAGGACCTCATACCTTCAAAAATTCAGGTAGCGACTCTAAACATCACGCAAAGATTCAAGACACAGTGAAACTCTCCTTTCTTTTTGAAGCGACTAGAAAAGCACGCTAAATTAAGGGAAGAGAGGGTCATCTAATCATTATCGTAACGAAGCAGGTTCTCTATTAACTAGAGGATAAAGGAAACTAAAATAGCTATACGAGTGAGAGAGTGAAACATAGCAATTCAAAAGCGCGACTTTTACCCTCAGACCCTCGACATCCCACAAAGGCTAAAAAGTAGAGAGGAGTCGTTGTGAACCAACAGAATAACTAGAGACGTGATTCATACCTCTCAGTCCCCTAGACATCCCGAGAAGGGAGATGAGAAAGAGAGAGTCATCACAGTAAAGGATGAGAAAAGGCAGATGCTCGGCGACTCACCGTCTCTCTCGGGCAACCCCTTCTGGCATGTGAACTGAAAGCGTTGGCGCCACAACTGGCGATTCTTTTGGAGATCCTAACTAGGACTGTAGTTTGAAAAATAAAAGGGGTATATTTTGGATACCATCTGTGAAATCACACTTCTCAAAAAGCATATACATACTGCTTGTGTAAACTGACTCCTAGTTGAAAGGTCATATGAGGTATAACAGTTAAAACACCATAGCTTCAATCTTGTACCAAAGACTAGCTTTGTGTTGCGAGATATATCTTGATAAGGTAACCTAAAACATACCTATTACTATTTAGTCGAATCTCATCATGCACACATAAAACCCCGCAAACAAAAACCTACGCAGGGTTGTTGTTATGCTGCACAAAAATTAAGGCCCTAGTAAATGGGCTTTTACAGGCTAATCTATATCTTTGCAGCATTCAAGTAGAAAGAAACAATTAGATACAATAATTATGGGAAATTCAAAGAAAGGAACACAAAAAATCGGGAGTAAAACAACAAGACGGCTGCCAAAACGAAGTCATGTCTGACCAAGAAGATCTTGCGGAGTCACCAGTCTCCAATGTTTCACTCAAGAAAATATTATGAGAATATTGAAAGTCCTCAAAGAAAAGTTGCTCAATCTAGTGGCTTAAGAGAAACACAAAGAAGCTACTACCAGTGAAAATCTGAAGGAAGCTTCAACAACATAAGGGCTTAACAGAGAAGATGTGATAGACTTGACTCAGCTTTATCCCATAAAAAAGATAACCTAAGTAGAAAGCTATTGTAGACACCCTAATTTTGCGCACCATCCTTAATTGAATACCTCGAGATTTGTATAAATCACCCACAAATCATGACCCCAAATGGACCCAAAGTGAGCCAAAAATTGGCTCAAAATCAAGCTCAAAACCAATCTAAAAAATAGCCCAAGACATAGCCTAAAACTGTCTCTAATTCAAGCTCAAAATAGACTAAAATCCCAAGCCCAAAATCAAGCTAAAAAAATGTCCCAAAATCAGCCCAAAGCATTCCAAAAACAATCCTAAAAAAAAAAACCAAAGCCTAATAGCCCATTTTTCTCTCTTTTTTCCCACCTTGTTATTATTCGTGCCTCCTTACTATTCACACCTCCTTAAATCATTTCACACCTCATCAAATCATTTCAAATCTTCTCAATGATTCAAAAATCATATCATTAATCACACCCACCCCTCTCATTAAAAACTACTTCCATCTCACATTTCCTCCACACTATTCTACCTCCTTTCACAAACAAAACCACCTCTTTACTATTCTTGGTGGAAGGATATAAATAAAGCCTTACACCCTTCATTGAGGAGGTTAGAGACAAAAGAGGAAGAAAAACCCTTTACACATTCACACTTAGGGAGATACATATTGGGGGAGAACAACACATTTTTTGGGAGAGAAAAGGACCTACACTTGTAGAATCTTGAATAACAAGACTTGAAAAAAGAAGGCAAAGTCTTAAAAACTTGAATAACAAGGAAGAAATCAAGGCTTTGAAGAGTTCCTTTTTTATTCTTTTTGAACCAAAAAGCCTTAGTATCAACCAATTCTCTTCTTGATATCAAAGCTTACTCAATTTTATTCACATAATTCTTATGAAACTTTAGAGTGGTGTGTCCTTTCGTGTAAAGACTATCTAACCCATCTTTGCAAAGCTTAAAAAGCCCTCAAAATGAGGCGAAACTCTACTGGTTTCTAGCCACAATACTCTTATTAAATTAGGAGAGGCGTGTCCTTTTTTCGGCGGGAGGCTTCAAGGCCCATCTCCTTCTGAATCATTCCAACAAACACAGGTATAAGAATCCCTCAACCCGGCTAACTTCAAGATAATATAAAATAGATCATGTTGTGAAGCCATCTTATTGGTGTTCATTCAAAATTTTAAATATTACTTGTGTATATATATACCTAGCGCTTCAAAGTTCATATTTATCTTTATCTATCACTCTTTTTACATTCAAGTTATTTTTCATTTTCTTTCTTTTACACCCTTTTTACATTCCATGCAATTTACATTCAAGTCATTTTTCACTTTCTTTGTTTTACACCTTTTATTTACATTTCATGCAATTTAAATTCAAGTTATTTTCACTTTTTTTTTGTTTTACACATTTTATTTACATTCCACGCAATTTACATCCAAGTCATTTCTCACTTTCTTTGTTTTACACCTTTTATTTACATTTCTTCAATTTGCTTCAAGCTATTTTCATTTTCTTCATCTTAAACTCTTTTTATTTGCATTTCTTGTAATTTACATTCATGTTATTTTCACCTTCCTTATTTTACAATTATTATTTACATTCGGCTATTTACATTACCATTCATTAAATCCTTGAAGAAGTCTAAAATAGAGTAGACTCGCATATTTTACGATGCAGGGGTCATTTCCAGATAAACTTGTATAACTTGCATGCTCTTAAAAAAGGAACATGACAATAGAAAATTGAGGCCCTTTAGGAATATTTGTAAGGGAAATATCTGCAAATATACCACAAGTGCAAAAAATCTCTACAGTTTTCTAGAATGCAGAGGTGACCTACGTACGAATGTTTCAAAAAGAAGCATGCGTCTTCTCTGCAAAAAATGATGCAAAGAAACCTTTTTCACCCTTCACAAATATTATGGCCCACAGTTACTTTCAAATAGAGTATTTGTTTTGATTGTTTATCTCAAAAAGAGATACGCACACAACCTTAACATGCTCGAAAATTGAGGCAAAATAATCATATTTCTTCACCATCTCTAACAAGCAAATATCACCTAGAATATCCATTATTAATTGCGAAGTAGAGACCAATCTTTGATCGGGTGGTTGTCAGGTGCCTCACACCTTCCTGACTCGTAACAGAGTTCCCTTACATAGAATCTCAAACTCAAACTAATCCAAGGAAGACCGCCATTAATATTTTCAAAGAAAAAGACTAAAAAATAGTTTTCAAACTCAAAGGCCCTGATTCCCTTAAAATTAGGTGGCGACTCCAAATCAAATTTAACACCGAGAAAGAGATATAAAATGTATCTCCTTCGGTCAAAGAGCAAAGTTTTCCTCCTAGCGGTCGACCAAAAGTACGAGTGCTACAGCTTTGACCTGGATGAATCTGACAGTCAACAATCTAAAGAGTTAGAAGTAGAGAAAATGAAAAAGAATCCCATGAATAAAGAATTTTAAGAAATAAAAGAAGAATTTTGTAAGATGAAAGGAGGCACTTGTAACGCAAACTCATGGTATCAAGCACCAAGAGAGAAGCTCAATCCGAACTTTAAATTTCCAAAGATGGAGAAATATGATGGATCAGGTTGTTCAAATGCTCATCTCACGCTTTACATGGGATATCTAAAATCAATTGGCATTCGTGATGAACTACTGACACATCTTTTTCAGAGGAGCCTCATAGAACTCGCTCTAAAATGGCTCGTAGACCTCAACTAAAGCACGATACCAAACTGATCTGCTTTGACCATGAAGTAATGCACCTAAGGTTCAAACTTGATGGTCACTAAAAGATAACTAGATGTAGTAACATAAGGGAACGATGAATCTTTCATCGACTTCATTGCAAAGTGGATAGCCAAATGCAAGCAAATGATCGACCAACCTTCAGAGGAGAAACAAATCTCTATCATACTGAAGAATGTCAATCAAAAATACAGATGGCCACTGAGTTTTGTAGCACAAAGACAGTTGTCCAAGCTAGTACAATCCAGGACCCAGATCGAAGATACAATGGAGAATGGGGAAAATACTACATTGAATACAATTGGAGATGGTTGGTACAAAAGACAGGGAAATGAGCATGTGAACTACATCACTATTCCCATGTCCAAAGAAAATCCTACCACCAATCAAACCAGGGTCTGAAACCAACCACAAGCACAAAATCAGAATCAACCTTAAACAAAGAAGCAGTATCAACTATGGGAATTCTCCGAATTACCCTACACATTGACTGAACTGCTCTCCGAGCTGATCGAAACAGGGATGATCAGGTTAAAAGAACCAGAACCACTGGTGGAACCATTTCCCAAGTGGTACGTGCAATCCAAATGAACACTATGACTTTCACTGAGTCGTAGGACATGCTACGGCACATACAGAGTACTGAGGAACTTGGTCCAAAATTTGTTAGAAAATAACAAAATCAACATTCCTGGAGTACATGTGCTCAATAGAAAGCTGAATATCAACAACAATCCTTTTCATGTACATAAAGCTAATGGAAATCAAAATATTCATTACATCGAAAGGAAGGAAATAACACCTCCAACAAGGTTCATTTAGAACCAGAACAACAACGTACATAAAGTAGGACAGACAAGTCGGCAAGAATTCGTCGCTCTAGATTAAGTTGACATTTCCAGAAGAAAGCACTTGAAAGGTACATTATGGCTGATTCAAACTAAGGAAATGGCCAAATCACATTACCTTTGGAAGATGGCAAAGAAATGTTAGCCATGACAAAGATAAACGGTACAGGTCTAGATACCATCAACATTATAAGCTCAAGAGAGCCTAATTTGTTTACAGCGATGAAAAACTAGAAAAGAGGAAACATAATCTGATCAACGCAGTTAACAAAATTGATGGAACAAAAATCAAAACTGGTGCCAACAAAATTCTAACCCAATGAATTTTAAGGGAAGAACCCTTCAAACAAGCAGACAAAAGGTGTCAAGAAGTATAATATCAGACCCACACTACAACAAAACAGGGATTTAGAGATGGTTAGAAAAAAATATATTTGCGATTGTTGTTTCAAAGTTCGTTGTAAAAAATTTAACAGATATATTTGTGACGATGGAAAAAGTCACCATTGCAAAAAAGCGAAACATAAAGGCGATGGTGTAGAACCATTGTATTTAAGGTCGCAATTGATATTTTGGCGACTTTTATTAAGTCCAACATTACATATAAGTGGTTACTAATGGCGACGTCTGAAATCTGTCGCAAATAGTGTGTTTGGCGATAATTTTTTGCAACTGTCGCATTATAGCTATTTGCTTCGATTATGTGCACCATCGCATACTAACATATCAATAAAGATTAATAAAGTGACCGGCCTGGCCCATTTTATTAGTCAGTGGTGGGCCAAGTTTCTCAAAGTCTAGGAGCATATGAATTGAAAGGGCCAAGTCTCTAGAAGTCTAAGACCATATATAAGAATTCGATTGGCCCATTAGCTCGGTTTAATAAGACATAAGTTACTGATTGTTCAAAATAATTAGTTTTTTATAAACAGTACCAAAAAGTTTTGAACTTGGGATCGTTTGCGCATAAACAACCATCTAACCATTTGACCAACATTTACGACTTACAATTCTTGTGTAGAGCATCCCTAAATAACCAAGAAACTGAGAATGCAGCTACTTCGTAATGAGATACATAAAAGACATAGTAGAAGGGCATGCCAATACTGCTGGCACGGGTAACATAAAATCAATGAAGTTATATATTATGTTAAAAGAATTGTAGATTTAAGTTGTCTATTAATTATTAAAGTACTTTATGATTTTCTTTCAGGTCTTTCGATTAAAGAATAATTACAATCAGTCTGACATCGATGAAGTTAGACAAGAGTGGATCGATTACATAAAGCCATACCTTTTATCATGAGCTAGTGAGTTAAATTGTAGATGAGAAGGATCAGTTAATTTAATCTTGTTCAGTTTTTATGCTTCATTTGTTTATTTGTTCTTTGAGTGCAATTATATTGATTCCTTAACTGTAGATTTATTAATGAAGTGGGATGTGCCATCTCTTTAATATTTTTGAAATCTAACAAATGTCTTTATAAAATTAGCTTCAGGTTGTAGAGTTTACTACAAATAAAACAAGTGAAGAATACAGACACCGGATAACCAAAATTCTTGGTGTAGCTGTCTTATTTTAAAGCTTTAAAGTAAATCATATGCAATTTTGCATTGTAGAGAATTGGTTTCTTGCATTAGAGAGAAATATTGAACATCATTGTTTGTTTAATAGAAGAGAAGTATCTTTAAAACTAGATAGCGTGTTTTGGTTGTTAAGAATGAAGTTATGAAATTAATTCAATAATAACGCCATACTTTTATCATTAGCTACTGAGTTAAATTGTAGATGAGAAGCACCAATTAATTTAATCGTGTTCGGTTTTTATGCTTCATTTGTTTATTTATTCTTTGAGTGCAATTATATTGATTCCTTAAATGTGGATTCATTAATGAAGTGGGGTGAACCCATCGCTTTAATATTTTTGAAATCTAACAAATGTCTTTTTAAAATTGGCTTCAGGTTGTAGAGTTCACAACAAATAAAAAAAGTGAAGAATACAGACATCAGACAACCAAAATAATTCTTGGCATAGCTTTCTTAGAGCTTTAAAGTAAATCATATACAATTTTTCATTATAAAGAATTGGTTTGTAGCATTAGAGAGAAAATTTAGAACTTCTTTTTTTTTATAGAAGAGAAGTATCTTTAAAACTAGATAGCGCATTCTGATGGTTAAGAATGAAGTTATGAAATTAATTCAATTATTTTATGGATTGTATGGATGGTTTCTTGGTCCACAGTGTGCCTATTGAAAATTTGGTAATGTAAAGAATTGAAGATCATTAAATAAATATTGCAGGTTATATATAGGTGCGTTTGGCATTGTGCCATTACAAAATATTTTAAAAAAATAAAATGTATAAATTTTGCGACGGTTAAAAATTAAAGCTAATAGTGATACTTGCGATGGTAAATTTGCAAATGCGTCGCAAATATCTATATCAATTTGGATATTTGTGATAATGCGTTCACAAGTAAGTGGCAAATGACCATACGAATTTGGATATTTGCGACGGTGTGTTTACAAATACGGTGCAATTAACAATATTAATAAGTCGTAAACACACATTTTTGTGACAGGTGCTCCCAATTAACGTTACAAACAAACAAATTTGCAACGGTGTGTAAATAAAAATGTCTATTTGAGAACAGTATTTGTGAAGGTTTTGTCATCATAAGCGATAGATTAGTGTTAGTATTAGCATCGGTCTATAACCGCCACAGAGTATTTGCGACATCTCAATTGGCAACGGTTGTAGGAATTCAATTAACTGTCACAATATCCCTTTTTGCGACGATTAATAAACGTCATTAAAGCCCTCTTTTGTAGTAGTGGACCATGCTAGCAGAATCTTCAAACCTCCTCCATCCTCCACATCCACATCGGGCCTTTCCCCTCGATCTCAAGAGAAGTTTTTCGATTCTAATGCTAAAACTTTGTATGGCACTTTCTTTGTTGATTATATGCTAATTAATGTTTAAAAGCTCAATAATCAACGATCTATCTATTATAATTAAACTCATATGTTGTGTGACCTATCTATTGCTAAACACTCTGAGTACATGGAAATTATATTCAATTGGATGGCTAACCCAACTGCGTTGATCTCCATATTCTGTTTACAAAAAAGTTTTAGGTAATACTTTTGATTTTCTTTTTTACACTAATCTTTTTGTTTTTGAAGGGGATCATAACTATAGATTGTTTGAGTCTAGTATTTGTTGTTCTTTTTCTTTGGAACATTAGAAGTTTTAATGTCGTTGGAGAACACATATATATATATACATTTTATTTTGAACAAATATGTGTAGGTAAAGATTTTTTTAATGAAAAATGTTAAATTTTTATTGGGGTATGTGCATAGATATCTATTTATAGGGACAAGAAACAAAATAGGACGAATGTGTAACAATATACATATATATATATATGTAAAACAAAAAAGAAACTTTTAGCGGGTTAGCTGAGAAACCGTTGCAAAATCTCAATATAGATGACTTTTAGCACTGGGGTGCCGACCCTCGCAAAATTTTTCATACTATAAATGTTATAAAATAGAAAATATATTTGACAACTCTTTGCATCGATAGAGCCTCTGCAAAAGATTTTTGTTTATACGTCAGTTGATATACGGTCGTTGCAATAGACATTGCCACGCTTATGCTAGTGTCGGGTGGTGCAAAACGTTTGCCACTGCAAAAACTATTTTTTTATATAGATTGGTGTCAAGGGAGTGTAAAATAAGTAAGGTGTTAATGAAAGTAGGGTAGAGTTTTTCTTTTGAGCATTACAAAAGTACCCATACACGAAGACAATTATGACAAGGCTATCTAATGCTTACCCTTCAGAAAGTTATTTCGTTGGATGGACTAGCTTCCTTAAAAAATTACCTATTTCATCCTTGAATTTCGTTTAAGAAATAACATAACCCCAAAATAATAAGGATAATTTTGTCACTATCTCTCCTCAAATATCCCCTAAAATATCTCACACGATCTTTATATACTCTCCCCCGACGATATCTCTCACTTATACAGTCATAACACGTCTAAAGTTACTTGGTTACGGGTTATCTCGTCATCATTCACCCCCAAAATTATGTAGTTTCATAACTACTTCTATTGTACAACTATGTTATAATATGAAAAATAGAATTTCTAAATGAATATTTGCGTCTAACATTTTTTATTTTTTTTAGGGAAAACCAGCAAGAATTTATTAAGTAGATGAAGGAACTACAGAGCTATCTAACTTAATAAGCTTCGCGGTACATCGAGGATAAGAACTCAATCAACAATAGTTGGAATAAGAAGTAATAGCAAATCTAGCTAAATAGTGAGCTGCCGAATTAGCTGATCTCGGAACATAAGATACTGAAAATCTATTATTTGAGCGAAAAATGGCACGACAATTCATTATAATACTCCCAGTACGCCATAGAAAGAGAACTCTATCATCTGTGACAAATGAGACCACTGCCTTTGAATCCCCTTTTACCACAACCTGATTCGTTGGGAAATATTTAGCACATTGAAAACCTTTTAGTACTGCTCGGGCCTCAGCCTCAATGGGAGAATAATTCCCAAACCTATTCCCATAAAAAAATTTATACAAGATAAAACAGATCCCATATAATCACGCACTAGAATACCTGCAGCAATGACATTCTTCCCAGTTGATTCGTCAACATTTATCTTTAAAGAACCCTCGATAGGTTTGATCCCATGATTACAAGAAGAGCCTTCACTTGATAGATGACCAATCAAAGATGCTTCAGATGAGAGATGTAGTAACAGAAAATTATGCTAGCAGCACGTGATTGACCTTGGCGATATACCTAATCTATATACTAAAAGATGACGGTCCATGGGTAAAGGACAAGTTTGTCTTCTTTATTTACAAGTTTGTCCTCTTTACCTTCAACTTTTCGAGGTTAAAATAGTCATTTAATAACTTTATTACATAAATGACCAAAATAACTTTATTTTCTTTTTCAAAATATCGGAGTGGATCCGGTGGTGGTGGTGGTGGAGAAAATGGACAATTAATTTCCACAATCTTTATTCCACTTAAATGAAGAGCTAAATGACTGGAATACCCTTTTTTTAAAAAATCACAAACCTTAATTACGAGGTATTGAACCATGCCAGAGGCAGGGCGATATACCTAGTCATCATTAAAAGAGGGTATTTGGCAACCACTTAAAAAGTTATTTTTCAACTTATATAAGTCGAAAAGCGAAAAAACTTGTATGGTAACATTTTCAGAAAGTGATTTCTAAAAACAAAAAAGTTACTTATATTTGAATAAAAAAATTTGTTTCTTACTTTTAAAGGAAGTAACTTCTCTTCGATTCACGTGTAATATTCTATTATATTTACTTCTTTTTTCATCTTCTCAAAAGGTTGCAACAGTCGTGTATCTTCAAGATACTCGGAAGCTCTTTCATCATGAAGATGACGGCAAGGACGACCAACAGCAAATGTCAATAATATGGAACACAAGAGGGGAAGTTCAAGCGACTTGAAACCCAATATACAAATCTATCTTCTTCTTATTTTTTTTCTTCCTTCAATCTGGAGATTTGAAACTCATAAACAGTACGGACCGAAAAAAATAAAAATCTTCTTCATTAGAAATCATCCCCACCTTTTCTAGATAATAACACTAGAAACCCATTGTTACTGTAAACACCCAAATTTAGTTCGCTCAGAGCACCTCAGTGGCTCCATCAAAACCAGCCGCAAACGTCTAACTAGAACTTAAATAATTCAAAACAAGGAAAGAAAGCCAAAACTTGAGTCAAGAGCCTTAGAGGAACTCTAAGAAACCCCGAAAAATGAGCTTGGAAAGTCCAGAAAAACCCAAAAATCAACCTCAATAACCCCAGAGAACCCCGGCATTTCAAACTTAGATTCACTCCAAGTTAGCTTACTTCGAGTCTTCTAGCTTCTAAAGCTTCCATTTCTAAAGCTCTAAGGTCTTTTCGAGTTCGAAAAATCTCTTCGAGGGCCACCTGCTACCCTCAGGACGAGAACGGGGAAGCAAAAACCCATCGAAAAGATCTTAGACAGGAAAAGAGATATGACTCCCTTAGAAAAACATAACAAAATAAGAAAACAAGAAAAATAGCAACGGGCCTCTGTCTAAAATCCTAGTCAAATCCAGGAAGTACTCAGGTATATTCAATACTCTCAAACTTTTTACAATTCATTACTCAAAGATGTAGTACAATCTTTTCGAAAAGCAATAACAAAAACCTTCAAAAACAAACAAAAACTCGTTATTATCGTCAAATTACCGCAATGTAGCATGTCTCTAAAGGAGTATGATCTTTAGCATAGCTCCCTAGAATGTTAGATAATATTATCAAACATTTAGAATAGAACAAGTCTTCCCAATTCAAAAACGAGAGAAAACTTTGCAAACTGACATAACGATCAGGAAAATTTGCAGAGAATTCAAACAAAACTGGCATAAATCGTTAATTAATCTCTTTTCAAAGCTCCTTCCAATAAGGAGAGAAACATCTAACTCCGCCCATATAGAAGTTTCACTTACAAAACTGGCACGAATCATTAATCAATATCTTTTCAAAACTCTTTCAAATAAGGAGAGAACCACCAAAACTCTGCCCACGAGGAAGTTTTACTTATAAAATCGGCATGAATCGTTAAAATCAATTTTTCAAAGCCCCTTCCAATAAGGATGCATCACTAGAGTTATGATCATTCCCCATGAGATATCAAAGATCTCTCCAAAATGAAGAATAGTTGTAACTCAATCTTCTAAATCACATTTTGGATTTAGTACGTTGTTGGTACGTTGTAGACTAGAATCTTTTGTACACTATGTAAATTATTTTCCCCTTTTTAATATAATTTGTTATTTTGCCAATGAATTTAGAAAAAGAAGTTATGAACTAAATGAACTAAATGCCATATTGTAATTAGTAATTAATAGGTAATTAATGGTGAGGTACTACAGTGATGGCATTGTTTGTTGTTACATGTGTGGCAGTTTCGATCTCATGTCTTCTTTATTGTTCTATATCTCATATTTTATAGACTTTTTTAACGTTAATGGCCGTGTGATATGCTTTGAACGTTAAAGTTAGAAGAAATATCTAAATTAGGGTGCTTTTATTTTTTTTGGTTAAGTAAACAAAAGCATGTATATATGACGAAATAAAAATTTTGGTTTTCTGGTGGAGGCAACTAATAGTTGGTTTTTTGAACCTGTTTTTTGTATTTTTCTCTCACTTAAAGTATATATCTAAAAAAAACATTAGAAATAATGAACCCCTAGATGTTGTTCGCCCATTAAAAAAATAAAAATAATAAAACTAAATCTACCCCCATAAAAGGATAAATCGCCCCAGTTTAAATGCAGTTCACCCCATCACTGGGGGATCTGACACTAAACTGGGGTTGATCATATCGGCCAAAAAAAAAAAAAGATGTGATTGTTTAGAGGTACTGGAGTAAGATGTTAAAAGAAGGGCGATGGGTCAAATGGGTCAGTTTGGGTGGGGCCAACCTGTAAATCTAACCCACATGTGTAGGGCATTGGATAATCCACCTACCCATTTTTTCCACAATTTGGATCAAGGTCGGCCCTGGGACAGTGTATCCTGAGTGATCACACAGGGCCATGCACCCCCAAGGCCCTGCTTTTTAAAGTGCCTATTTTTTTGAAAAACTGGCCTTTAAAGGACGTTCTTGATGTGGGATCTAAAAGGATATACACCAAAAAATTATATCATTTAAAAATTCTCAAGCGCCTTCAAAACTTGGTTTAAATTTAACAGTTTTTAAATGCACCACACTAAATTTGCGTATTAGCAACGGTTTTAAACCATTGCGAAGACAAATTGGAACAGTTAATAACAATCCTTAATAGTAGTGTCCAAAAGTTCTAGTCACAGTCCTTTATGGTCCATAAGTCGTACAATCTTGGAACAATTTAAAACTGTAGCTAAATTTGCTAATTAGCAACGTTTAAAACCTTTGCAAATCCGTGCCAAGAACAAAAAGCCAATTAAATGTCATTGCAGAGACTGAAAAATAGCATCAGAGGTATACGCCTGTACAAAGCCAAGCAAACCTGTACAAAAAATAGCATCACAGACATACGCCAATACTGCGTATGCAAATTTAAAGTAGTTGCAGAACACATGCATTAGATTAGAAACATAAAAAGCATAGTAACTAACAATTATGGGTACAATTAAAAAAAAATCAATTTTAGGATCAATTTTGTTCGAGATCCACATTTATGAATTAAAAGGGTTGAATGATACATTAAAGCATTGAGAGGACCATTCCCTAGTGTATGAGAGGACTGGAAAAGACGCACCTCTAGTGTACCAGTTATCGTGCCCACGGTAAGTGCTGGGAAGCCAATTGCGGAGCAGATAACTGCTAAAGCATCTAAGTAATAGGCCCACCCCAAGATGAATGCTCTCCTATTTTGACTTCCTCAATGTGAGACCCCACTAACAAAAAAAAAAAAAAGAAATTTCTTACTAGTAAAAATAATGATATTACTAGTATTAACAATGTTTAGAATCTTAGTGTTAGTAATATTAGAAGTGTAACAAGAAGAAAGGGGTTATTACAAATAATAATAACAATAATAATTTAGTAGTAATAGAAATGTATTTTGAAACAAAAAAAATTCTGAAATGAATAGATATATTAGTAGTGTTAGTAGAAACAAAAAAATAAGAGTAAGAAAAGAAATAAGAAAGAAAGAGGAAATAAGAGAGTAAGAGAGAAGACTTGAGAGAGAGATAGACAAAGGAGGGAGAGAGATCGTAGGAGGAAGAGAAGCAGCAGCTGCTGCCACTGTTCGCCGGCGGCAGCTGCTGCCATTTTCCGGCAGAGAAGAAGAGAGGAAGAAGAAGAAAAGAAAAGGAAGAAGAAGAAGAAGGAAGAAGAAGAAGGAAGGAGGAGAAAGGAAGAAGAAGGAGAAGATGTGAATGAAGTAAAAGACACCAAGATACTAAAAGACTTACGTCTACATTATATTTTTTTGACTTTTGTTTTATTGATTTCATGATTTTACCGATTTTTACATTTTCTTAATGATTTCTAGTGTGACGGCGAGGCCTAAACCTTGCTTACACCTCTTTGTATATGTGTGGATTGCACAATTTTTGTGAGTTTTGTAAAGTTTTTCGCTTTCATGGTAAGGTTGAAGGTAGGCTTGTTGGTGTTCAACATTCAAGAGTTCTAAAGGAATTTAAGGGTTGATTGGGGGAAGAAACAATATGTACCTTTAAGATGGTGATGATCCAGATTTTTAGACTAGTAGTTACGTATAGGGACAAATGTACAGATTTGGACAATGTGGCTTGGAGTTTGGCCCAACTTGGGAGAGGAGTTGAAGGTTTAATGATTTGAAATATTTAAGGTTGTATGCGTAGGACCACTATATATAGAATTTGGAGATAATAGCCATGGTTTTTCCATTGAGGACATAATCATTACTAATTTGAGGAGAAATTTGATTTGTGCCATGGTCTTAGGATAATAAATACCTAACTTCTAAATATTTGAATTTAAAGAGCATAGATGAATGAATTTTGAGGTTATGAAGATTGTACTCTATTTGAAAAGACTCAGCGTTGTGGTTAGTATATTGAATAGAAAGAAAGATGATGTGTTGACTCACTTGATGATTAGATAATA
>MVGT01003458.1:154745-173391 GCA_002174775.1 Macleaya cordata
GGTCGTGTTCCTTGGCTACACTAGCAGAAGTACACTACTGTTGTTTGTATGTACATATATGCAGGATTTCTAGATGTTTCAACCAAACTATATAGTATGCATTGCTTTTATAAATACTTTGAGTTGTTATCGGGTTTATCGCTGTATGTGATGATATTAGGATGGTTGATCTACCTACTGAGTTTCTCACCCATTTATTTTTGTGGCTTTACAGCTGACAGTTGAGGATCAGGGTAGGATCCCCGTTGGTGCTGTGACGAGGTCCTTAGCGAGGGACTCTTGGTTTTGAGTTAACGTAGGTTTCCCTCTCTTCGTTCACAGTAGGTGTTTTGGCTACTATTTGATGGCTCGGTTGTGGGCCTTATGACACTTGGTTTTTTTTTGTGTAAACAACTCTTACCTTATCTTCTTCCACTATATATATTTTGGCAGGAAAACAACAAACATAACTATATATTCTATCACAGTTATATACTTATTTTGTGAGAAATGTGAATGTCGTAGTTGTTGCAGGTTCCTCCTGGTCCTACTTCGTTGGGATTTCAGTTGAGTTGAGAAAAGTATGGGTGGCAAATTTTTAGTGCATATCCTTATTTAAATTTGCTTTAGCTGCGTAAAATATGATATGCACTGTGTCTATTAGGTGACAAAAGGTCCAGTTTACAGGAGAGACTCTGCAGGATTTGAGTCTCGTTGTAGACTGATGGTAATGCCCCTTGTATTTTGGGGTACGTAGCGTTACACTCAAAGCCTCTAGTAGCACAGCTGAGACAGAGATGGGTTCTTCGCCCATGCGGAGATGGAGCGACAGATTCCTCTACCAACGCAACGCAGTCAACTCCATTCACTAGAACAGCTTCCATTGAGTCTCTGCACCTATCCTTTTTTTTTTATTCTCACTTTTAGAAACCTTTATTTGTTTATGTATTTCTAAAAATAGGATTTGGCTCACAATTTCTGTTATGTGAGCCCTCTTCGCTCAGAGGTTAGAGCATCACATTTGTAATGCATGGTCATCGATTCGATTTCGATAGACGGCTTTTCTCTCTTTGTTTTTTAAAAAGCTTAAAATAACTAAAATAAGGCATACAAAAACTTAGTAAAAGCTTTAGGTCAAGTTGTATGTCCACCCACACCGACATCACCGAGTTTTTCGATGAAACTATTACTAGTTGATAATAAATTGCGCAATTCATTAATTTACTGTAAACGTTTAGTGGTATATGTTCAGCGGTTTAAAAGTTTTGGAATGATATAATTTTTGGTGAGGATGATCTACATGCCAATAAAATCATCCCTCATCAAGAATATGTCCTTGGATCATTTTTATGTGGATACTACAGCTAGAATATCCTCTAAAAAGTCCATTACCATTATTCATAGAAATGTCATTTTATTTTTATGTATACATATAATGTAGAGTCGACATTGTGAACAGACCCCTCTACATCTCAGGGATGGCTCTAGATTTGATTATATGGTTACCTACGGTGGTACTATTAACAATGGTGATGGTCGTGAAGTAAAGAGTACTTTTATTCTCACCCTCATAATTCTACCATTTACCCCCATTTTCTATTTTTTTGGGAGTTACATGCCAATATGATAATCTCTGTTACTTAATTATGTATTGCATGTATTCAAGCTGACGCTAACACCTTGCGTAGTCATGTCTCAAGATTATAAGGCACTTTGCATAGTCGTGGTTTGGAGATGCTAATATGAGTGATGTCATCATCGCCACCATCATAAACATTTTTCATATTGAATCGGATTAAGAAAACAAAGAGTTTGAATGGGATGGAGTGATAAAAAATTAAACAAAACTTAGGATGGAAAATTAAGAAAAGGAAGGGAAACTAGAAAACTGATAGATGAAGCTTTGATTGATGAATAACACAAAAAAAGAAGCACGCACATCTATTTATAGACTTCTAAAACTTTTGTGGATCACTAAAAGTTGATCAACACTCTTTAATATACTAAATTGCATACCTTTCTCCTTCACAGTAGTTTGACAAATAAACAGAAGCACATCATATGGGAGTCAAGTGGGAGCATCCGTGTCCTCTAAAATTAGCTCATTAAAAAATTGATGGCCAAAATTTACTAATTAATCTACTGATCAATTTTAATGTGTGGCTAGCTTTACGAGCAATCTGTATAATAAAATAAAGACATTTTAAAATAAAGAATGGTCTAGATTTATTCTCTCATAAATTTAGGCTGTCCTTGGTAACTAGAACAAATATATATAACTTCATATTCAATGGCATATTGATCTATTATTTAAGCTATAAAATATGAAGTTAAATGTATTTGTCCTAGTTTCTAAGGACGGCCTAGATGTGTGAAAAAACTTAGGAATTTTCTATGGTCTAATGGCGAGAAAAAAGGTATACATCTTGTCAATTGGAATCAGGTTTGCCTTTAGATTGAAGATGACGACTTGGGAATAAAAAAAGTTGAAATTGATGAACATAGCTTTGTTCAGTAAATGGATATGGAGGTTTGGGGAAGATAAAACACAATTTTGGGATAAAGTTATTGAGGAAAAGTATAGACCATCCCATCTAGATGGACTCGATTCCCAAATTGTAGCTATTTCTTATGGATGCTTGGTTCGAAAGTCGATTGCTTTTCTTATTAATATTGTGCAGAAACACATACACATTTCAGTAGAAATTTGAAATGAAACTTCTTCTTGACTCTATGATTGGGAAGGTAAATGGAATTTTTAAACATTATGCCCTTTTACTGTTTAAGCTATTTGATATGAGAATGGGATCAGTTGGTGCTCGCATTGTCAATATTGACACTCGCAGTTCATGGATTTTCATTTTAAAAGAGCGCCGACCAACCTTGCTGAATTAATTACCAAAATTGATGCCCACCACTTGTTACCTGATAAGGATGATTGCAGGAAATGGATCCCTTCCTCTAATAGAGTATTTTCAGTCAAACCTCTTCACGATTCACTTAATTTTTGTATTCTCTCTCTCTAATAAAATCGTTCTTTTCGATAAAAAAATATTCAATAGTGTATTTGATAAATAAAGATTATTTAAAGGGTATATAATTAGTATGAGTTAAACTTGCAGATAAAAAAGGGTATATATATACATATGGAGCAAAAAGAATGTGTACATGTGGAAGAGAGAGAAATTTGTCAATCTTAATTTCTTTTAAATAAAAATGACATTACTTTTTTATCTATAAATCAATGTTTGACAAAATTTATATTTTTGAAAAGGATTTACGTAGATCTTTAAAATGGGACCAAGTTACCAATACTAAAATTTAAAAAGAAAAAAAATATATTTGAAGTGTTAAGTATGAAGGGATGCAGACGACAAATGATTGGTATGATAAAAGCATGCTGACACGTGTTGAATGCATGAAATTACAAACTAACATATGTTTCAACAAATTTTAGACGACGAAAATGTATGACGTTATGTACCGTACTGAAGGCGTTGTTTATCAATCGCTAGTTTATATTTGGAAAATATTTTGCTGGTTGACATATATATGCTTTGCACATGTTTCTATGTATGCTCGTCGGGTGTGTAACTTTGTATCAAAGAAGGGTATGCATTAGATGGCCTTATTGTAATTGTACGTCTTCGTGTATAGGCACTTTTGTATTGCTCAAAAGAAAAACTCTACCCTACTTTAATTAATATCTTACTTATTTTACACTCTATTTACACTAGTATTTGGGACAACTAATAGCAAAAAAATAGTTTTTGCAGCGGCCAACTTTTTGCGTCACCTAACACTTGTGGAGGCTCTATCGAAGCAAAAAGTTGTCGAATATATTTTTAGGAATATAATAGCTCAAAATGTATTAATTAATCAACAAAAAATTAGGAAAAAATTAACTATGGTATTGATGTTAGAGGAGATTCTACACATAAACGCCCTCAAATTAATAGAATGGCTAAAATATGAGGAATGGCATAAGAAGAGAGATTCAGCCTTGCACTGCATGGCCGCCTGTAACCATGTAGATCATCTTCACTAAAATATCATATCATTTCTAAGTCTTCTAACCCAACTCCTAAAAAGTACCAGCTTGATATATATATTTGATGGTGATTGCATTCATGACTTGTTTTCTTGATAATTTTCAACGTTTTCTTGCAGGTCAGGGTTAAAAGTTTTAGCACAATTTGATTTCTAGTGAAGGTGATGTCACCAAAAATTAGCCCTTACATTGACCAATACCAAATACTGTAAGGTGCGTGTTATAATCTTCTCATAAATAATCTCATAAAAATATCTCTTTTTTTATCAGAAAGAGGAATTTTATTAATATAAGATAAAAGAATGTACAAGAGTAAAAATGAGAATGTACAAGAATAGAGGAATTTACATGGAAAAAAAGAAAGAAAGAAAAAGAAAAGACAATCAACATTCCAACTCAACCCTATGCAAAAAGATTATCCTAATAGAATATACAATAGTCTAGCATGTAATTAAAGTCTGGGAATGCTGCAATCGTCCAAAAAATAACCTGAGATTTTACCTCAATGCTTATGTCCTGTGTTGATCAACATTTACCCTCAAAAGTTTGTCTGCTTCTTTCATTCCAGATTGCCCAAAATAGAGAAGCTGAATGAAAGGTCTAATTCTTTTTGCCGATCGAGTAAGTCCTCTATTGAATTCCAACAAAATGAAAGATCCATAACTGTCTTTGGAAATACCAAAGAACAACCTGTATGTGGGAGTAAATGATTTCATTCCAACCTTAAAAAATGGCAATAAAGATGCAAGTAATCAGTAGTCTTTTTTTTCCATGTAAACATATCTCTCTTGTACGTAAAGCAATATATAGTAGTAGTATTCCTAATTAATTATTACAATTTTGGTCGTTCCTAATATATCCTCGCTATTCATCACCACCCAAACAAAGGTCATCGACAGATTGTATGTACAGGTTTAATCAATTACAGAATAATTGATTAATTCTGTTTGTGATTTTATTTATCAACAGATTGTATGTACGTGTTGAAGGGCTACCAAATGCTAGAGATACGATTAACAAGGTTAGTCATTTTAATCATCAAGACATCTGATGCTGGAATACAAAATTAATCAGAAAATGCTTTCCCCATTTGAAGTTAATGTTATACTTCGTATCCGTCTCTCATCAGCAGCTGATCAGGATCATCTACTGTAGCTCAAAACTAAAAATGGTATGTTCACCTCCAAATCTGCTTATCCTACCCTTCATGATGCATAACCGTCTTCATCTCTCCTCCTCAGTGTCATCTTCTTTTAATTGGAAAGCTTTGTCGTAGATGAAAGGGATCTCTCCTAGAGTCCAACTTTTTCTATGGAGGTTGTTATCTAATTCGTTGGTATTATGCACTACTCTTGCCAGGTTTATAAGCTTAATTGATCCTTATTGCCCTTTTTGTGATCTGGCATTAGAAATAACTGATCATATCTTTCTTCATTGTCAAGTGGCGAAACAAGTTTGGTTTGTTTCACCTTTGGGCATATACATATCGGTGATGAGGAATCTTTTACAATTACCAAATTGTTCTATCATTGGCTGGCTTCTCCTTCTTCTTATGAGATAGCTAAATTTGGTTGTGCAATTATTTAGTTAATATGGAAAACTCGAAACCAGTGCATTTTTGTTAATGGTCGGGGTAGCTTAGGTGAATCAGATTATTTTGAATGTCTCTCAAATGTATATGTACCAGGATGTTTCTTTCTTAAATCTTGATTATAACTTACTTCTATTTCTTGTAGTCTACACTACCAATATATATATTACCCCAACCTAGGTAGGTCACAAGACTGCAACATTACATGCTTCCAAGAGTTCCCTCTATAAGGGAATCAAATCTCACTACAACAAAAATGGCTATTGGTAACAGTTGAACAAATAAGTAGCGTGACGGTTTTATTAAAAATAGTTACCATTAATGTTTAGTAACGGTTGTAATTTTGAACTGTTACGGAATAGTGAATAAAAAGCATAACAGTTACAAAACAGTTGCTTTAAGGGCATTTAGAGACGGTTTAAATGTACAACTGTTATGGAAATACCTGGGAATGTGTAACGATTTCAAAACCGCTACCCTTGTGTAGTTTTAGATAACATGTTTTGAAAAAACAGTTATAAAAAATTTGTTTTATTAACGTAAAGGTATAAGAGAAAAAAAGCCAGAGAATGTTTAACTTAAATGGGTATTTTGGTATTCTCATAAAACCCTAGAAAACAGAAAATATATTTAAAACCGTTTCATCCCTTTCTCACATACGATCTCTCGCTCCACTCTCCCTCATCTTCTTGCTCTATGGGAGAAGCAGGTGGTCTCTTTCTGATCTCTCTCTCTCGGTTTTTTTCCAGAACCACTCTCCCTCGTCTTCTTGGTCTCTCTCTCATCTCTCTCTCGGTTTTTTTTTTCAGAGCCGAGAAATGCAAGGGATCTTTAGAGAACCAAGTGATCTCTCTCCCAATTTTTCTACCTAGCCTCCTTGTAAGAGAACTAGGTTTGTTTCTCTCTATATATCTCTCTCTCTTTTCGATCTCTCTCTTGATTTGTGTTTAGTTTCTATGTGTTTTAAAAGCTTTAGCTTTTCCCTAATTGATCTGTTTAATTTATTAGTTTCTCTTCACTTGTGCCCTAATTTTTTGCTTCTTCGTATATACTGAGAAGAGTGGGAGTAATTTTTTTTTCTTTGATCAGCAAAAAAATAATTTATTAATTAAGGTATAGTACATACGTAGGTTACATGGAGCCTGAGGTAGTAGTAAATTTTTTTAATGGAATGAACGGTTTGTTAACATTTTTGTATCCTCCTCCTCTCTCTGAAGCTGGTTGTAATTTAGGTCAATTTCAGTTTCATAGGGATTCATCATTCACTAAACAGAATGTATTAGGATTGAAATTGATTTGTACTCTAATGCTTTGGCCGGGCTGCACCTTGTGGGAAAAAAATATATATTGCAGCTCTTTTGGAGAAAAGTTCTTTGCTCTTCTAATGGTTTTAATCCTTATGATTTCTGAAACCCAGTTTCAATGATCTAACTTCAAACTGTGTTTATTTTTTATTTACATTTAATTCAAATTCTTTCCTTAGTATTAACATTTTTTCACTGTCATAGAATATATGCTTTTAATTCTTTAGTGATAAATAATGATCCTAAAAGTTCAATATGCACATGGGGAAGGATATTATTTGTTTGTTACTCTGATATACCCTGGTTTGAAGAAACTTCACATTTTGGCTTTGTCCAAAATTGGTTAACCCTAACACTTGATCCACATATCGTTTTGTGTTGATTATGACATGTAATGGATATAACATAACATATTTCATAAACGACCAACTATTGCCTATGGTATTTGGTTATTTTAGAATTTTGAAAGCCTTTTGTATTTATTGAAAGTTTATATTGTTTTTTTATCTACCATAAGTTGAAGCAATGATGTGATCTCAGTATGTTCTGCATAATATAGGTTGAACTGCACATGTGGTCTGATCCTATCTAGTTAAACTTAAATAACACTGAGCTAAAGTTAATTAATTAATTATGTGGAGTTACTATTATTGTCTTTCTGGACTAAGAAATAATATTTATGATGAAGAGCAGCAATATGCTTGTAGATTAATCCTTGCAAGATAATTCTTTTCTCTATTGTTACTGCACTATAATTTCTCAAAAGGGTAGGGTTTGTAATTGATATCAATGCCCATAAAATTAAGTTCATAGTTACTAACTTACTATCAGGGTCAATTTTTTTAGGAGCTGGGATTTTGAATCAGTGAATGAATACTTAATTGCCTTTCAAGAACTTCAATTTCAGTGATTTTATTTTTGGGTGGGATAATATGATTATGTAATTTTTCTGTGTCTTTTTTTTTCTGTTACCTCCATTGTAATCTGTGGGTGTTTCCTCAACACCCTTTCTTGGATACTATCTTGCCTTTTACAAAAAAAAAATCTTAATTGCTAGGATAATTAGTCACTATATGTATCCACTAACATACAAATACTATTTTTATTGGATCTTGACTGCCTCTTATTATGGCAAAGATTATTCACCTCTAATACATTTATGATTTATTTTTTATCTCAATCAATGCCATTTTCTTTGCTCATCCCACAGAACAACACCTAGTTAGATAAGAAGTGAATAATGAAGTTGGTCATTTTTACTATATAGTTGTACATTCTTCTTTCTGATATATTTTTCTTTTCCCTAGTAGGAAAAAACAAGTTGTGGTATGCTAGGGCGAAACAACCTAATATGTTGAGGTGTTGAGTGTGCTTAAGTTGATAACTTGATATTGCTCTAACTAATTTTGTGTTGATTGAGGGTATAGGTTGGCCCATTGGTGGTGTGTTGTAAATATACTGAAATTACATTTGCTTTTACACTAAAGAACTTGGGTCGCCAACTGTATGTATCTAATGCTTTCCTTTTCTGTCCTAAAGAATTTGCAGATTGAGCGAGAATGTAAAGTCTATGAAACTTAAAACTATAAGCCTTCAGTGTTCTCTTTAGTGTTGATTTTGTAAGTACACTTAAATAGCCTTCGGTGTTCTCTTTAATATTTATTTTTTAGATTAGGGCAGTTAATATCCATTCAAGGCTCTCTGTTTTAGTTCTCAGGCCAGGTAATTAAATTTTCACGAGTTTGACTCTATAATGTGTTAAATCATTACCCAGTTAGGTTTAATATATAGAAGTGAAATGACTGTTTATTTCATATGACCTATCATGCGATAGTGTTTTAGTTCAATTAAGATTCACTATCATAATTCTTTAGGCTGAAGGACTAGCAGTACTCTTGAGAAAAAAAATCAAGAAAGTAAAATGTGGGAATGGATTGGGAAAAAATTCCATTCACAGCATGTATAGGAATAACTAAATCTTACAAGTTCACTAATCAAAAGCCTAAGGGTGGCCGCATCTAGAGTTGTGAATGCTCTTTAAAATTAAATGGGTAAATCCTAAACTGAGCACATCTTAATTAAAGCCATGTTTTTTTTTTGGTAATAGAATACATGATGTGGTTTTGTTTTGTGTTTAAATTTAATTATATTTCCTCCAATGGCAGGTGAGAGGTGGCGAAATGAGTGGGCACATGAGTACCAAAATCGCCATACACAGGTGGAAGAAGAATACTTAGCACAGATGGATAGGTGTACTAGCTAGTGGTTCATAAAGCATGCACCTCTAACAAAGATGGACTTTTCGTCTAGTGACTAGGTGTAGAAAATTTTATACATTTTATATTAGAAATTCTTTATAGTTGTTGAACTTGAATTAGAAATTTTGTATAGCTTGTTGAACTTGCTGATCGAATTAGAAATTATGTACAGTTTGTTAATTTCAATTTTTATTTATTTCATTAATTAGTTAATTGATTTTGTTTTATATGAACATGACGAGCTTGTGTGAACGTTTAATTTTTATTTTAAGGTCAACATTTTATTGCTTGTAGGTTTAATGGTGATCAACCCAACAATAAATTAATGTGAGCCAATTAAAAAAAATGAATTAATTTGATTTTTAGTAACGTTTTTAATTGGATGTTAAACCGTCATTTAAGAGGATTCTTATGCGACAGATACATTAAAAAATGTTACTGAAACTAGGAATAAGGTATCTGTTATGAAAAAATCGTTACAATTAGACTATGTAAGGTAACGGTTTTGTTTAAAACAGTTACATAAAGACGATTTTAAGCATCATTTTATGCAACAAATCGGTACAATAATGTGTTTTACGTAACGGTTTAAGACAACATGTAACGGTTTGGTGTGATCTTTTGAAACAGTTACAAACTGTTACAGTAAGAGATGATATACGGTAACACTGACTTAGGTAACGGTTTTTTGGGGTCAACAAAACCGTTACACTAGGCTTTTAGTAACGTTAATTAGAACTGTTACCTATGTACATTTTTGTTGTAGTGTCTACTAAGTCTCTAATGAAATTGGAGCTTAGCAATCTCTAATCGTAAAGCTAGGTACTATTGAGCTAAAGATTAAAACCTAAGAAATTTCTTAGATATTCTTTTTTTTAGCTCCTCAACTAACGCTTACATCATTAGCTAATCTAAACAAGTCAGTGTGCACACACCATAACCTTTGACTACCCACTTATATCACCGAACCTTCAACTCTTCTCTGTAGTCGAGTTAAACTCCAAGCCACACTGGCTAAATAAGTACTTCCTATACCTCACTATTAGTTATCCGAAAATCCAAATCATCACCATCTTCAAGGTATACGGTGTTTCATCCCCCAATCAATCCTTCAATTCCCTTAGAACTCCTGAATATTGTACACCAAGAAGCCTACCTTCACCCTTACCATGTGAGCCAAAACATTAAAAAACTCATAAAAATTGTGCAAAACCGAACATCTTCCTAGAAATGTACGCAAGGTTTAGGCCTCGCAATCACACAAGAAAAACAAGAAGACAGTCAAAATCGATAAAACTGTGAATTCCATAAAATAAAACTAAAAAACATAGTATAGTAATAAGTTTTTTTTTTGTATCTTTATGTCTTTTAATTCTTTTACAACTTCAGGCTTTCAATCAATTTTTCAGTCTTGGTGGCTTTTATCTTATTAATTCACTTACTCAGAGCTAACATTGCTCTGATACCATTTGTAACGCCCTGTAACCCGAAACATGGGACATTACCATCAGTCTACAAAATACTCAAATCCGGCAGAGTCTCCTCTGTAAACTAGACCCAAACACACCTGATAAACATAATGCATATTATAATATTACAGCTGAAGTAAAGGAAGCTAAAAGTATGCACAAAATAGCCACCCATTCTTTTTCAACTGAAATCCCAACAACATGGGACCAGGAGAGACATGTCAAGAGAACATTGTCTAAAATTATTCCATCCTCTAAGTCACCTGAAAATAACTATGCCATTCATTCTTTCACTTAACATAGATATATTTGTGATATGATATATAATTATATATGTTGTTCCTGTTATACATATATATAAAGAGAAAAACATAAAGTAGCGGAAATTATTCATATACTAACTAAAGTAGCGTAAGCTCACAACTCGAGCCTTCAAAGCATAAGTAGACGTAGTAAAGCATCCACTGTGACTGAAGAGAGGGAAACCCACATCAAACACAAAATATAGAATCCCTCGCCACGTAACCACGTCACAGTACCACCAAGGATCGTAATTCGATCATCAAACTTCAATTGTAAAAAAAAACCATAAGAATAATTGGGTGAGAAACTCAGTAGGTAGATCAACCATCGTAATACCATCACATGCAGCGATTAATCTGATAATTAGTTTCCAAAGCATTTATAAAGCAATGCATAACATATAGTTGATTGAAAACATCAAAAGAAATCTTGCATATACATATACAAACACTAGTAGTGTACTTATGCTAGCATAGCCAAGGAACACGACCGAGTTACCTTAGTCAGAGTTACTTTAAAATGAGATACCAAAGCGCACACAATTTGACAACTGCAGACTAGACAAGGGCCCCAACTAATCCAGAAAAGGTTCCCCGACAACCCTCCCTCGTGTCTAATACCCATCGGGCAGGCATGCGAACCTCAGCTAAACTAGTTACTCAACACAACCAATAAATATGGTTTACCAGAAAATAATTGTGACTTCCCAGACTTCCCTAGATGTACCTATCTCCCTGACATCCCATATCGCCCGAAAGACAAAAACGCCTAGAAAGGTCTCTGATGGTGTACCACATCTGGATAAGCATGATCCACCATCCTTATAGAAAGTCCCCAACCTTTCACAAGCTTACCTTAGTGATAATGTATAATAGTATATATATAGGTTGTGTGTCTTTTAAGTTAAAGTTCGAAATCTATTTTAAAGAATCCTTTTGAAAACCAATGTCATTTTTATAGAAATCCCTTTTTGAAAATTCATCTCTTTTGAAATCCACATACAACAAGTGTAACTGGTTCTAAGGGTTATGGCAAGCCAACTCACCCACCCTCGTAAGGGTGAGGAACCATGGCAAGCCAACTCGCTCACTCACGTAGGATGCAGAAATATGGCAAGCCAACTCGCTCACCCTCGTAAGGATGAGGAACTATGGCAGGCTAACTCACGCACCCAAGTCTGTGGAACCTAGCAAGCCAACTCACCTACCCTCGTAAGGGTGAGGAACCATGGCAGCCAACACACAGATCAGTCAGGCGAAAAATCCGAGTGGAAGTAACACAGGCACAAGTCCACCTAAGGTATACACAGTTCTCCATGTTGTCGTGAGCTCTATCAAGCCCGGTAGTGAGACGCCAATACTGTCTCTAGGCGATCACGGAAAGAAATTCTTTTTTGTCACATTTTCAAAGTTGGTTTCACATCGAGAAAACCCTCGGTAAAAGAGTTTCTCATCTTTTCCAAAGATCTTCAATGTCTCAAATCATATATTTCATCAACATAAAACACAGTTTCCAAGTATGACCATCATTTCATCCACATAACCATGGTAATAAGATCTGAAACCCAACAGTTCACAATCTATGAGAAGATCCTTGCAAAACATGACTTTGATCAAATATGCATCATTTCCCAATTTAGACAGTTAATAGTTTCTAAACGTTTCTTCATAACATGAGTTTGTTGTCTAAAATCACATGTCATGATTTGCATACAAAATACATATATATTAGTTCGAAGCATGCATTTAAAAAAATAGTTGGGTGCTATTAAGATGAATTGACCACATACCTTAAGCGATACAAGAACTGTTCACCCTTGTCACCAAAAAGGCCGAAGGCTCCTCTAGCTGGAGAAGAAAAATAAAGAAAACAACTATTAGGTTCTATTATTTAGAGCCCTAAACCACAACAAAGTAAAATAAGTACTAGTTAACCTTCGGAGCCTTAAACTTAGGCATCCTAAGTCAAAACTCCATAATAACTACATTAGGTTCCTAAGAGTCTAGAGAACCTAACCAATGTCTTAGGGCCTGAATTAAGGTCTTAAAATGTTATCAACTCATAAAAATTAACATCATAATAATAACTTCAAAAGCAAGACCTATAAACACCCATTGTAAGTATCTAATCTATCACCATTCTAATTCAACAAACAAGATACTTTTACCATTTAACTAATTCATTACTTAAAATTAACAAAATCAGTCCAAAATGAGCAAAACTAGTCCATAAAACCCCTCATGAACTAAAGGTTCATCACCAACTAGTATTATGTGAATTTCCTTTGTGTTTTCCATCATCCATCAACTCCAAAAGAGGTGAGCTCCACCTTGTACAATCACTAGCAACCCAAAATATTCAAAACAGTCCACAAGGGCTCATCCAAGTCTTACAAAATATCATCACTAAGCACACAAGTTTCCTTTCTATAATCTCCATTATCCAACCTCATTTTAATATGAAACTAGAGAAAAATCAGGTCATCAAGTTTGTTAATGGCTTCTCATCAATTAAAATCATATGATTTATCATGATCTCATGAATCCCCAATAAGATAGATTTTACCATGTAATTTATTCACCTTGAACATCAAAATTTTCTATCATCACCCACAACTATACAAGGATTAATCACCATAACCTCATCAAGCTCAAGCCTTCATTTGCATGCATCAAAAATGGAGGAAGTAAGATCATAAAAACCACAAACTTATATCAAATCTTCAATCTATCCAACCAAAATTTTTAACTCATCATACATGATAAGTGCCTAAAATTGCATATCTCAACACCTTTTCTTGGCATTATTTAGACCCTATTATGCTTAATTGTGTACATTTATAGAAAATCTTACATTTTCTCTCTTTTTGAAGCATAAGTGTATTTTATCACAATTATAGTACTCTTGCAGTAATAATTTTATTACTCATTAAGTTTATTAATTTTGAAGGTATTTGTTGAGAGGGACTACATCAAATGGTGTACAAAAAGAATGACGCAGCCTTGCTACATCGTATCACTACCAAGGGATATAAAAGATTTCTTTTAAATACAAAAAGACTTATTTTGGGAACATCATTGTATGTTCCCAAAACAGAAATTTTTTATTCCTTCCCCACTCTCATCTTTCCCACGTTAGTCATCTTCCCTTAATTGTTTTCTTTATTTTAAGTGGACCACACCAAGTCATCCCATCTTTTATCATGTTTTATATTAATTTAAGTGAAAAAAAAAGAAGAAATATTGAGTGTGTAGGAGGTAAGTGGTGCATGTGTGTCGAGCATTGTTTGGAGTTTTAAAACATAAGGGAGGAGGACCGAATGAGAGAGAGGGGGAAAGCATGGTGTAATTTATGGGCTCGAGGAATTAAAAAATAAACTTTAGATAAAAAATGGAGAGAGCAACTGACATACATGCATGCGCAGAGGTTCAGCTCTTAAAAGAGGACCAAAGATCAGTTATGGGAGGGGAGCTGCGTAGGAGGTTTTTTTTGGCCTTGAACCAGTGATTTTCAGGGAAGAAGAGAGAGAACCAGGGAGAGAGAGAGGAAGGAGATCAGTTCACCAGCTGTATCTCATTTTCTTTGTATCTTATGTTCTTCTCTTTTGTTATTTAGATTAGAACCATGATCTCAGTTATGGGGTTCTAATTCCTAGCTTAGGCTATGATGAAGCCCTAAACTTTAGTAGTTCTAGGATTTAATTGTATGGTTCCTTGATGACCTCTAATGCATTAATTTTATTTCTCATTTAAATCAGTTGATGAATTTATTGTTCTTTCACTATTTATGTGATGCATATGTAGTAGTTTGAGTTTATATAAATCATCAATTAATTGTGTCCTGATTTAATTGCATAATACATCACTTTTGATTATTTGTGCTGTAAGAAGACAAGTAATGCTTTAGAGTTGTATTTTTTTTTACCGAGAAATAATTGTCATCTTAATTATTTGAAGAACTCAACGATCCCATCTTCGAGAAAACAGGAGATTTTCATCTCGAGTGTTACTCGTAACTATTAATCGGGAACAATTAAATTAAATCCATAGAATTATAATAGTAAGGTGGTAGATTCTTAGCCTTTGCATTTTTTTCTTATCATATTATTTTCGTAGTTTTCATTATTGCATTTTTAGTTAATTCAATCCATCTCAAATCGATCACTATCACTTTTGGGTTAGTTTAGGTGATTTTATTTTTAGATTGCCAAGCACAAGTCTCTGTGGGTTCGACCCGTACTTGCTAGATCTACTTTGGTAGACCGTGCGATTGCGGTATATTTTATTTATTGACAGAAAAATCACCAATCAAATTGGCGCCGTTGCCGGGGACTTGACGGTGTGATCTAAAAAAAAAATTATTACTTATCCTAATTCTTAGTTGTAGGATTTATTTTCAGTTGTTTAGGATAATTAAAAAAAAATTATTTCACTATTCACGGTACTGTTCACAGTACTGTTCATTAGGTTTAGTTTTTTTTTTGTTTTGTTTTATTAAAAAAAAATCTCCTGATTTTTCGTTCCCATAATTAGTGTCTTTGATGACATCATGCTGATGTCATCAAAGACATCATTCTGAAGTCATTTAAAAAAAAAGTTTCTATTTTTTTTTTTTTTAGGGGCTAGGATTTGTTTTTCTTTGTTCCTTTTCACATTTTCTGACTTTTATTTTGTTTTTGTTTTTACAGGATTCGGGGTGGACACTCTAAGAAAAGAAAAAAAAATAGGAAAAGAATTTGAAATTTTTGTTTTATTTTCTTAGTCTTGTAATTAGGATTTTGAGGTGTAAAAATATATTCTTTTTAATTTGTTTTGATTCTGGTTTAACCAAAACACCTTTTGTAATAAATAGTAAGGAAGGAGGACAAATACAATCTTGTCTCAGCCCCTCGGGTTAGCACACTAGCACAGGAGTTACTGGCCCGAGTCGACTCAACCGATTCGTCACCCGTCTAGAACGGGAGGTAAAATATCTAACACCCACGAAACTTCTGTCAGTGGGTTACTGGACGCTTTTCTGTGGTTATATATTGAGGAACTGTCGTGGTTTGGCCGTTGTAGTAAGGGCATTAACCCTAAAACAAGATAGGAAACGGATTTCATCACCGTTTTCCTGCCCATTTAGGTTAATCTTTCCTCGTTAATCACGATCCTATCCCTTGGAAATTTAATTTAAAATTAATTTAGACATTGGCCTTAGGGTTCCAAGCTCATAGGACCTCTTGAGAAAAGAAAGAAATTTGTTGTTCACTTAGACCATTCTGATGGAAAGCTAGCGATATAAGGTAGTTCCTAAAAAGGACGCTCTGAGAAAGAGAAATGACAGCCTAAGAAAGAGGTGCCCAAAGCTTGTTCAAGCTTACCGACTTTCTTGGAACTTACCTGTATCGGGGTGCATTGAAGGAATGCCTATGTTAACAATTGAGGACTAACTTGGAACATGAGAGGAGCTGTCTAGATCATCTAGGATAAAATTTGGCTATCCCTGGGTTAAATGCAAAGTTAATTAATTGAACTGCTAGAATTTATAGGATTGTTTTGGTTGAGTCATTGTTTGTGTTTGTGAAGCATCCTAAGTTTCTTTCTTTTCATTTAGGTTTTCTTTGTTTTAATTATTAAAAAAAAAGAGGGTCAATTTCACCAATTAAGAGGACAACTTGTTTATGAACAAACGTGAGTGGGTACGTTCAAATCGTCGTCTAGTAAGAACAGAGGATATGTGTGGAATTATTGATAAACTTTCATTAAGTGATACAATGGGTGAAAATCAAAACCAACCCTTGACACTAAGGGAATATATAAACCCAGCTAGGACAAGTCGACCATCATGCATCCATTTACCTCCGCCTCCTGATGACTTTGAGATTAAAAGTAGTACCCTTCACTCACTTCCATTATTTCGTGGTACTGGAGATGATGAAAATCCCTATACTCACATTAGAGAAATTGAAGATATATGTGGAACTATTAGAAGTTCTAGAATGTCTATTGATCACTTGAGATTAAGGATATTCCCATTCTCTTTGAAAGCAAAAGCTAAATCATGGTTGTATGCTCTAGAACCTAAATCTATCACTACTTGGGAAGAAATAACTAGAGCATTCTTTCACAAGTTTTATCCCAAGCACAAAACTACTCATATCAGACAAACTCTTAACAATTTTGTGCAACAAGAGGGAGAATCTCTTTACAAATACCTAGAAAGATTCAATGACCTTTTGTTACAGTGTCCTCACCATGGTTATGAAAAAATGAGACTGGTCCAGATTTTGTATGAAGGATTAGATTACCATACCACAACCATGGTTGAATCACTTTGTAGTGGAGGATTCCTTAGCAAAAATGCAGAAGAGTGTTTGTCATTCCTAGAGGAAATAGCAGAAAAGACTCAACAATGGGAAACCATTAGAGAACCTAAGAAGACCATCGTTAATAGGGGTGGTATGCATAGAGTGGATGCAAACTTTGAATCTAAAGCAAAACTCGCGTCTATGGCAAGACGAATTGAAGCTCTAGAGCTAAGTCAGTCTAACCGTAGGACCTTCAAAGAAGTTGAGAGTAGGACTGAGNATCCATTTACCTCCGCCTCCTGATGACTTTGAGATTAAAAGTAGTACCCTTCACTCACTTCCATTATTTCGTGGTACTGGAGATGATGAAAATCCCTATACTCACATTAGAGAAATTGAAGATATATGTGGAACTATTAGAAGTTCTAGAATGTCTATTGATCACTTGAGATTAAGGATATTCCCATTCTCTTTGAAAGCAAAAGCTAAATCATGGTTGTATGCTCTAGAACCTAAATCTATCACTACTTGGGAAGAAATAACTAGAGCATTCTTTCACAAGTTTTATCCCAAGCACAAAACTATTCATATCAGACAAAGTCTTAACACTTTTGTGCAACAAGAGGGAGAATCTCTTTACAAATACCTAGAAAGATTCAATGACCTTTTGTTACAGTGTCCTCACCATGGTTATGAAAAAATGAGACTGGTCCAGATTTTGTATGAAGGANTCAAATTTATCTTCATTGAATTTTGTGGGTACATTCACTGCAAACCCTCACGAGACTACAACTCGTCCACTAGGGGTAACCTAGGGGTTTAAAGGCTTATTGCACATGCTAAGTGCAATCGAGAATACCAGCGAAAGTGGTGTAGTTAGGATTTTTCGTGTTTGTTTTGCTCGAGGACTAGCAAAATGTAGGTTTGGGGGTATTTGATAAGTGCCTAAAATTGCATATCTCAACACCTTTTCTTGGCATTATTTAGACTCTATTATGCTTAATTGTGTACATTTATAGCAAATCTTACATTTTCTCTCTTTTTGAAGCATAAGTGTATTTTATCACAATTATAGTACTCTTGCAGTAATAATTTTATTACTCATTAAGTTTATTAATTTTGAAGGTATTTGTTGAGAGGGACTAGATCAAATGGTGTACAAAAAGAATGAGGCAGCCTTGTTACATCGTATCACAACCAAGGGATATAAAAGATTTCTTTTAAATACAAAAAGACTTATTTTGGGAACATCATTGTATGTTCCCAAAACAGAAATTTTTTATTCCTTCTCCACTCTCATCTTTCCCACGTTAGTCATCTTCCCTTAATTGTTTTCTTTATTTTAAGTGGACCACACCAAGTCATCCCATCTTTTATCATGTTTTATATTAATTTAAGTGAA
>MVGT01003458.1:173784-190211 GCA_002174775.1 Macleaya cordata
ACCGAGAAATAATTGTCATCTTAATTATTTGAAGAACTCAACGATCCCATCTTCGAGAAAACAGGAGATTTTCATCTCGAGTGTTACTCGTAACTATTAATCGGGAACAATTAAATTAAATCCATAGAATTATAATAGTAAGGTGGTAGATTCTTAGCCTTTGCATTTTTTTCTTATCATATTATTTTCGTAGTTTTCATTATTGCATTTTTAGTTAATTCAATCCATCTCAAATCGATCACTATCACTTTTGGGTTAGTTTAAGTGATTTTATTTTTAGATTGCCAAGCACAAGTCTCTGTGGGTTCGACCCGTACTTGCTAGATCTACTTTGGTAGACAGTGCGATTGCGGTATATTTTATTTATTAACAGAAAAATCACCAATCAATACATTTTTGTTTTTCTTCAAAAATCCCCAATTTACATCATTCAAAACTACTCAAATGAGTGAGAATGTTGCTGAAATCACCTTAACCTCAAAAAATTAGCCCATCTCATCACCTTTTCCACCATTGAGCTCTTGTTCAACAAGATCTACAACAACAAGGCATTTGAAGCCACCCTAGGTTATTTATAAATGAAATCAGCTGAAATCTAAAGGTTTTTGGGCTAAAAACTCACCCAAAAGAACTAAAGAAAGATGAGGGAAGGATTGGGGTCGATTTCCCCTTCCTTCTTCTTCTTCTTCTTCTTTTTCTTCCTGCTGCTGCCGACTACTGCAACTGCTGCTGCTTTTCTTTCTTCTCTTCTACCAACTCTCTCTCTCTCTGCCGTTTTCTACTGCTGCTGCCTCCTTCCACTCTCCATCTCTCTCACTCTTTAACACGATCTCTCTTTCTCCCTCATTTCTTTCTTTGTTTTCTCTTTTTTTTTGATAAGCATACAGCTGACTGGGGAAGAGGACGATGGTGGTGTTTGGTTGGGGAAGAGGGGTGGTGGCGGGTTGGTACTGGGTTGCAAGTTGGGCCGCGGGTTGGCCAACCCGTGTCCCCAAACTTAGTTAAATTTTATTTATTTATCTTTCACTCAACCCCAAATTGTTCTCCCTTTGTTTTTGTGACAAAAATACCTAGGCGTAGAGTTCACCTCCGTAATTTTTTAAAATCTTCAAAGTACACCTCATTAATTAATTTTGCTCACAGTAGTTTAACCCTATAAGATTGCAATAGTGCCCCTCAAATGTATGTGCTCCTTGTGCACCATGCCACGTGTTTTGCCCTAAAAGAAAACGTCACTGGCTCATTGGGTTGAGTCATGGGGTCGATTTTTCAGGGTCTCACATAATTATAGCCACGGAACACATCCAATATTTCTAAAAAGAAAATAAGGTTATTTTGGTCATTTATATAATATAAAAAAAGTTGTTAAAGAGTATAAGGGTATTAGAGACTATGTGAAGGAACGTGAGACGTCGATGACAAATATATGACATAAACCGTATAAATAAATTAAGGTATAAGGGTACTAGAGCCGTCGAATTGAGTCGACGTGGACGAGCGTGAGCGGTGGATGACAAAGATAAGTTGGGCTTGACAAAACCCGTCCTGTTTTAATATATCTGCAATTCTGATTCTGTTTCTTTTTCTCTCCGTCTCTGGTTCTCCATGGACGAACAAAAGCAAAAACAGTTGAATGATTCACCTCTATCTTCCATCAATGATTCCACAGAAGATCAAACCCTAGAATCTTGTGATGAAGTCGAGGAAATCAACGACTCGTTTCTGTGTTGCATCTGCTTGTAAGTCTTTTCGACCTCAAAAAGCTCATTCTAAATTCCATTCTCTCTCCTTCCTCTATATGTATGCGTATGTACTTGCATTAAAAAAATTCCAAATTCTAATTTGGCTTATTGTGATTTAACTTTTCTGTTCGAAAGGGGTTTAAACTTTTCTTTAGATGCCTAATATTTTATCCGTTTTGGAGATTTTAGGGTTTAGGTGTTTTTTTCTTCTTGACTTTAGTTGCCGAATAGTTAGTCAAATATTCATTGTTTTTTAGCTCGATTTTGGACAAAAAAAGTGCCTTTATTGTTATATGAAGCTTACTGGAAATTTGATTTGGCTCGAAATGCTCAATGCGCTATATAGAATTAACTTGGTAGTCTCCAATGTTAAAATCTTGGAGAGTCATCTCCAGGTGGGGAACCAGGAATTTGTATTGGTGGGGCCTGAAATAGAAATCTATGTAGACAAAATAAGATTTAGAGTGAAAGTTAGGATCTACCTTTTGGTCCACCCCTGGTCATCTTGATAGTAGAAATCACGAATTTGGTTTGGCAGAAAATAATATTCAAATTTGTGAATTCTCGAAAAGTAAATAATAAATTCGTTACCCAATGAAGAGAGAGATAGAAGTGATGGGAACTCAGTAATTCAGAACAAAAACAGAGAAGATATTAAATTTTGAAACAAAATAATGCCAAAATGCTCTTTTACATATTGTGGCGTCGCAAGTGGAAAAAGAAAAAGAAACCCTGTAGGAAGACTTCAAAAAGGTTGTTCTTCTCATTATAAACAGAACATATATGTCCGTACAATTGGCTGATACATGACCTTTCTGATGGTAGTTTCTATTTAATGTTGCAGGGATCTGCTCTACAAGCCAGTTGTACTCGGTAAGAAGGCAATGAAAAGCTCCTAAATCTTGATATATAGTTTTTTAAAATTCTCCACGAGAATTCTGATTTATTGGCAAAGAGGCGAAGAAATAGATTCATCATTCCATTCCAATCTAATCAAGAACGATCAAAAAATCTTGTATGTAGTTATTTCCTTTAATAAGTTTTATCATCTTACCTTGCAGCATGTGGCCACATTTCTTGTTTCTGGTGCGTCCATAGAGCAATGAGTGCTTTTCAAGAGTCTCATTGTCCGATTTGTAGGTGTGAATATAACCATTTCCCTAGTATTTGTGAGTTGCTCCACTTCTTGCTCCTGAAGATGTATCCTGTAGCCTACAAGAGAAGGGAAAAGCAACTGTTAGGTGAGCTTTAGCATTTGAATTTTTTTTTTCTTTTTCTTGTGGTTAGGTTGCATTTGAGGGTTATATGATATGCTACTTCTATTTCTTTCTTATGTCCTCGTGCTACGTACAATTTGCAGAGTATTAGCTAAATGATATTTTACGTAGCTTCATGTCTAATGTCACATCTCAATAATTTTTGTGGTATACTTGTATTGCTTATATTTATTTTAAGTTTCTTTCATGACGGCACATAGTTTCCTAAATGATTTATGGGGCTTTTGATGTATGGGTGCTATATATGATGCAAAGGTGTTACAGGGTGCTCAGATCACGTCGCACATCTCAGTTTTAGCAGTTTTTTGTAATTAGAGAGTTAAGATTTTCTATTAGATTAGAATTATTTATTTTCTATTCTAAAGGTATTTTCTTAAATTATTTTCACTGAGTAATTTAAAAGGTTTTAATGTCTTATTTTAAGGGAACTTTATATTTAAAAATAGTTCTTAGGCGCTTAGCTAGTTAGGTAACTTGGTAGCAAGTCTTAAACACTTATAAAGGAGTTATCTGTATAAGGATCTCCTAATAGAAAATTGAGTTCAGTTATTAGTTGTTGAAATTATGGATTTATGTTATGAGATCCCATTGTGGAAGAATAAAAGGTGCATTAATTTTCTATGAGTAAATTTTTGGTACTTCTTTTGCCGATAAATTTACACATTTATATATGTAAAATCTCAGTTATATCAAATTAGCATATGTTATTGACTTCGCTGAACATTTGCTTGCTTTTTGGAAAAGAATATAGCTTAGTGGTGCACAATACTGAGGATGGGTCAGCAATTGCATTACTTGGGGGATGTCGTGTTATTAATAGTGTGTAATAGTAGACTTGGGATCAGCTAAAGTTGGCCTTCCAAGATTGATTGTGCAACCAAAATAGTCTGTGGTAGGATATTGATAATCTTCTGCGAACTTCCTCAACCATTGTACTTGTGGGAGCAATTTTAAAACAGGCTATGACGGAAATTGAGACAAAGAGTCTTTCATAGACTTGAGGCTAGTGGCTAGCCTCAACGCGGTATTGAAGCATAAGTATCAATTAAGCCTCACTTCAAAAATTAAAATATAAACAGTTCAAGAAAAAAAATATAAACAGTTCATGTACAAAATAAATCACTTAAAGTTAAACGTTAAGATAGGAGAGGTTAGGGCTTCTACCTTTGTTACTAATGTTTTCAAGCTAAATGCTTGGATGATCACATTAATATATTCCATATGCACATATGACATGACATAAATGATAAAAGCAAAATAAAGCATCGCTACATCCATATCTAATTAAGTAGATAATGTCAATGATCAATCACACAAGTGACACAACATAAAACATAACCTTATGGTCCACTAACCACCATAACCATCATCTACCATGTAAATCAAATCTCAAATTACAAAATACTCAACAAGTACCTATGAAGTAAACAATAGTTCAGAAAACTAAACAATAAGTCAATAACGAGTATACATCATTGTCATTCATCAGTCACATACCAACAAAACGGATTGTGATTCCAAGAAGATTTGAGCAAGGTATGGTCAAATCTCTCGAGAGTGCAGAAAAGGGTTTGAGAGCTTCAGTTTCACAAAACTCTCATTTTGTTTCTGTGTTTAGGGTTAAAAGCATTACTAAAAGTAACTTTTTTGGCCTCCACAAGCATTAGGAGGGGCATTTTAGATTTTGAAATAGAAAAATTAAGTTTTGTGTATCACACTAAGCATGATCGACGTTGCACAAACAGCAGTGAGACCATGCCTCACGACATTCTAAGGTGTACGCTTCTTGTCTCTTTATAGCCTATTTTGCTTTCCTTTGGCTATAGCCTAAGGCCTTCAGTGTTAATTCGGACTGCCCTGCCCTGTTCACCTTTAAAACATTGTTTTGAGATCTTTCACAGTTGGATTTGCCCACAATAGAGATGGTTTTGTTTTTTCGCTACTTCCTACATTTGACAACATTATTTGAGGAGAAACATTCGTTATTATGTTTTCTCAATTTGTTTATTTTTAATGGTTGAATATACAGTAGTTCATAAAGGCTACTCCAAAAGATCTACTTGGACTTTGATGTTGTATGCTTCTCCATAGTCTTCGCTTAATAATCGTGGGGGGTTAAAGGTGGATGCACTGGAATATCAACTCTCGTTTAGTTGTCCTCCATTGGACTTCTACAATAAACCAGCATTGGAAGTTACTTAAGTTTTCATAGAAGTTTGTTTTCTTACTTCTATTGCAAAGCTTTGTGTTTGATCACCTTTTCTTGCATTCTGGGTTTGTTTTTTCTGAAATTAATTATAAATTGATTTCAATATTTGTGACACTAACATTGCTATATCGTTGTGACAAGCTCTTTCCAGAGGAAGGCTGTAGCAGTTGATTTCTATTAAACTCATTGTCTTTCATTTCTTTTAGTCCAGTATTATTGGTTCTATTTTATTAATAAGCTTGTTTCTCTATTTTACAGAAGAAGAAAAGAGGGATGGTTGTTTTTCACCTCAGTTTGATGATAACAGCTTATGTATTAGTAACAAATTGAGTTCCCCTTGCCCTCCCACTTCCTCCATCAGGTGTTCTCAGACCCTCTCGTACCCCAAAACTCATTCCTCCAGAAAAACCAACCCTTCTCCCATAATGGATTCACAAAATTCTGATGAGTTGTTTCGTTGTGATGCTGCAACGCTCCCTGAAAAGACTTGTGCAGGGAATTCTGAAGTCACAGAAAATGTTTCTATTGAAGAAGATGATTATCTAAACAATGATCTGAATTTCAAGGCTTGCAAGGTGGTTTCCATCATTGACGCACTTTGTATTACATGCAAGCAACTGCTCTTTCGACCTGTAGTTCTTAATTGTGGCCATGGTAAACTAATGCACTTTTTATTTTTTTGGATATGTCAAGTATTAGTAGGTTTTGCATCATTTAAGTTGGCATGAATCAAATGAACATGTAAGGATTTTGATGTTTGAATGTTTCTCTTGTTCCAGCATATTGTGAATCTTGTTTAGCTATCTCAGAGAATGAAACTCTTATATGTCAACTTTGTCGAAGTCCGCATCCAAATGGTTTCCCAAAGGTTTGTTTGGAGCTCGATCATTTCTTGGAGGCACGATTTTCCAAGGAGTATATGCTGAGAAGAGAGGCAGTTCAGCCCAAACCAATATATTGTCAGAAGGGGATTCCATCTGCCTGTATGTTTCAATCTCACAATTTATCATTTGAATTATATTTATTTCATTGTTTTAATTTGAATCGTGGTTGTAAAAAGGGTTTGGTGCCAATCTTCGGTACTAAGGGATAATCGCAGAAACAAACCTTAATTGTTAGATTTGATGGTCTTCCTCAAGATATGGCCTACTAATATATGTGACATTAGACTGAAATAAGTATTCCACAATATGGATTCTGTTAGACCTTTAATTATTTACATGTCATTAGTCCTTCATATTGAGGAATAGAGATTCAATCTTCTATCATCTATTTATAGACAAACATAAGAAACCCAAAATAACTAGGAAACTAACTAGTAGCTAAACTTAGAAAGTTACTAAAACTAGAAACACTATTCACGTGAACAGTGACAATAAAATATAAACTTCTAGCACTCCCCCTCAAGCTGGAACACAGAGGTTAGACATGCCCAGCTTGCCATAATGAGTTGAAACTGAGCACGAGCAAAAGACTTCGTCAAACATCTTCAAACTGATCTTCATATATCCTTAAACTGGAGCAAAAAAAAAAAAAAACTTGAAACTGCCTTGATAAACCTTTTGATCTTCAACTGATCAACACTAACATACGACACACTTCCAGCACATTCTCCAATACTCCCCTTTACAATAAAACTTATCACCTTCAAGCTTCAAGCAACAACCATGGAATCTCGTACTCAAACACAAACAGCCACGGGCACACTTGCCTTGGGCAAAGCCAACTAGTATCACTTACTAGGGCATAACACACAAACAACATGCCAGTTGTATCACATTTGCATAAACACTCGCTCCTCAACTTGAGATAGCACACAAACGGGGAACAAAGATCTGTAGTATTGCATGAGACTTGATCCAAACCAACAAACAAGTAGCAGCATAATCACTAGGGGTAGAGGTTGTTGATTGGTGTAAATATGAAAACCTAAAAATTAGGGTTTCACAAAACCACTTTCCAAAAATTCAAACAAACACAACTTAATGAGGGAGACCTACTTGTAGATGATCCAAAAAACAGCAAGCGAACACCAAACACTGATGAAAATCCACTTGGAGAAAGGCATGTCACACTTTATGGGAGAAAAATCTGCAAAAATCTGATCCTAAACTTGAAACCCAATTCCTCTGCACCACTTTCTTAAAAAACAGCATGTCAACAACATAAAACTTCCACCTTATGTAACCCAACAATCTTCATGCATCCACCATACAATCCGTGCCACAAACATACCCAAGCTATAGATCGAGGATGAAAAAACACCACTTAAAACACACCTTTAATGCTGATGCACTTAATAAAAGATTGTAGAAATCAGCCAACCACTAAGAAGGAAGCAAGAGTTGCACAAAAAAGTTCTTAGATACTGTTCATCAGAGTACTTTTCAGTTTTCACAGTACTGTTTCGTACTGTCCACAACCATACTAAAAACAAAAACAGTAAAAGGAAAGATGGAAATAAATAATAGTGATGGTCTGGCGGATGGCAATGATGCCGCCGCCGGTGACGAAACTCCCAAGAACTAAAACTCAGAAAATCTTATTCTCAAATTCAATAATCAAAAGTCCCTAATACAATTTATTTATAGACAAACATAGGAAACCCAAAATAACTAGAAAACTAACTAGTAGCTAAACTTAGAAAGTTACTAAAACCAGAAACACTATTCACATGAACAGTGACACTAAAAATATAAACTTCTAACAAGTTTGTATTTTTTTTTTGTGTTGTTTTTTTTATACGTAGAAAATTATTGCAAAAAGCCAATTGGCAAAAATGGTACAATAAATCCAGAGAAGAGAAAAGAAAAAGAGAAAAGGAAAACAAAGAAAGAAAGCATAAGGCCCTGGGCATTGTTATCCCAACTAAACGAGCTTATGGCCAACCCTTTGATTCTTTTTCCATTTGGGCTCAATGACCTGTGTATTTTTAGAAGTCACCGTTGAATTATTTATTTATTAATTTATTTTTGTATTTGATCTGTAGAAATCACCATTCTATGTTACTTTATCAAAAAAAAAAAGCGTCAACGTTTCCCATCCCTTATGTTTTTTCCATTCAAATGTTTTTTTAAGAGCACGTCGAAGTAGCTGCATGTGGTTCAACTTTGTTACTTGTCATTAGCTTTTACTAATCAGATTTGTTCTTTTAGGTTTGACACAAGCAGGGAAACGGGGGACTCTGTCATCTTCTTCTCCTAGTCAAGATTACTCATCATGTTTGAGTGGATGTGGACCGAATGTTCATTTTGGAGCTGGTTGTGATTATTGTGGGGTAATTTCTATTGCTAGTCATTTCTTGTACATCAAATGGTGCCCTTCTTTAGACTACTTTCCCAGTTCACTACAAGTTAAGAAATGCTATTTGGAGTATCATACCCAACAATTCAATAGTAATACATCAGTACCATCTACTCTTTGCTTAAGAATGAAATATTTTGTTCTCCTGAAAAAAGTTCATATTATTGAGTAGGAGCTGGGTACAAGGTCAGGCAGCTTCTTGTTTCCTAGCTTGAAAGCCCTCATGTACACTTCATTTGAGATTCAAACTAATGCTTTTGAAAATGTTAAATAGGTGGTTGCCACTTTTTGGATTTAAGAATACATTTTCTGTTCCGAAGGTGCTCCTTTATGCCTTTTTTTTGGTTGTGTTCTCTTCTCTTACTAAGTTTATCTTTGCAGATGTATCCGATAATTGGGGAGAGATATCGATGTAAAGACTGTGTGGAGGCCGTCGGCTTCGATCTTTGTGGGGTATGTTATAATACTCGTTCCAAGCGTCCAGGCAGATTCAATCAGCAACACACTCTAGATCATAGCTTTGAGCTTGTCCCTTCAATCTCAATACGTAATTTATTGCTGAGGTTGATTCCAGATCAGTCTGAAGATGACTCTAGTGACCCAGATCTCCATGATGATGCTCCAGAAGACGCAGAAGTCACCCATTCAACGATCTAATACTGTAAGTTTTTTTTTTAAAAATAATAATATGATATGCATTGGTAAGTTTTTCTAATAATGAGAATATTGATGGTTTCACTTCGCACTTCCATTTTGATTTTTCTATATTTCTTCATTTATCTTATACTAGCAGCACAAAAATGACTGTCATTTGCCATGAAGCAGCTTCAGATAACCACATTTTTGTACATGGAGTTGCAGTTGGAGACTACAAACATACTGATGACTTAAAACACCCTAAAGAATTCAGAATTACAGGGGGGGTTAGAATTATAGTGAAAGCTATACAAGCCAATAAAGATATCATGAGGTGACATAATTCCTTCCATAAATCATTGGAATAGCCAGAACAAAACTGAGATAGACCCTAAGCAAAACACAAAACATCCATTACTCACTAGAAAGATCATGGTCCATTTGCACATTCTACTGGTTGCTTATTACTACGCCAAGTAACCAGATTACCACCGACAAAGGTACAATACCCTGACGTGGAACGACGATCAACCCGATCTCCAGCCCAGTCTGCATCAGAATAACCAACTACCGTCAAGGAATCACCGGTTTTCTTATATAATAAGCCACGACCTGGGGAACCCTTACAGAAGAATTCGACAAACACCTCAAAGGGTGGTTTCCGTAGTGCATGCATAAACAAACTAACAACTCCAACTGCATAAGTGATATCGGGACGAGTTACAGTTAGATAGATCAATTTCCCGACAAGCTTTCGGTATCGACCAACATCATTAAAAAGCTCCCCCTGTACCGCAACCAGCTTCAATGAATAATTCATAGGTGTGTCTGTAGGACTTGTGCCAAGAAAGCCTGTCTCAGAAAGAAGGTCAAGAACATATTTCTGTTGAGAAAGACTTACACTAGCCTTAGAACGGGCAACTTCGATGCCCAGAAAATAGCAAAGAAGACCCAAGTCCTTGGTGTGAAACTTCTGGCTTAGATAATACTTTAAGTCGGAGATACCCTGAGAAACCTCCAACGGTAATAATAGCATCAACATACACAATAAGAATAACAGTACCTGCCGAAAAGTGACGAACAAATACAACATGATCAGATATGGCTCAGCTAAAACCATAGTCCTCGAGAACACTACTGAATTTATCAAACTAAGCACGTGGAGATTGTTTGAGGCCATATAATGCTTTCTTCAACCTACAAACGAGGTGCTCTTCGCCTTTCTTCTCATATCTCGGTGGTTGTATCATACATACTTCCTCTTGAAGATCACCATGTAAAAAATGCATTCTTTATATCAAGCTGATATAAAGGTCAGTCTTTATTCACTGCCACCGAATTAAGGATACGAACAGAGTTTAACCGAGCAGCCGGAGAAAAAGTCTCTGTATAATCCACACCATACATCTGTGTGTACCCCTTTGCCACCAATCGAGCTTTCAGCCGTTCAATAGAACCATCAGGAAGATATTTTACAGTATACACCCAACGACAACCAATAGTCTGTTTTCCTAGAGGTAAAGTGGTAAGCTCCCATGTCTGATTTTCATGAAGAGCAGTTATCTCCCCATCCATAGCCAGTTTCAATCTAGGTGAAAGACTAATGCCTGTGTATGAGATTTTGGAATAGAAACAAAAGACATGGATAAGGCAAACGAAAACAAAGAAGGAGAAACACGATGACATGATATAACATCAGATAACGGATGCTGGGTGCAAGAACGACTACCTTTTCGTTTTGCAATAGGCACATCTAGGTCATCAATGACAGGAGGCGGTATCGGAGCTTGTGATTCAGAACCTACAGGATCAACACCTAGAAATGGTTGAGGCTCCCAAGAAACAACCTTTCTTTTCTTAGATCGTTGGTATACCTATATAGGAGGAGGTGCAGAATTTGACATAGTCAGAGCAGACTCCGACGGAGCAGAGCTAGACGTAACTGGATTAGGAACAGACTCTGACCTATCTGGAACAGGAAGAGTAGGAAGTGGTGTGAACCCCTCCCCCTGTCGACCAGACACGACATCAAGATCAAGACTATCACCAAAAGGGAAAAAATAAGGAGTGGATTAAGAAAAAAGTAACATCCGCACTAACATAAGAACGACGAGTTGTAGGACAGTTACACCTGTCACCTTTTTGAGTACGAGAGTAACCTATAAAGATACACTTAACAGACCGTGTAGATAACTTATCATGACTCTTAGGACCTTACAGATGGACAAAAGCAACATACCCAAACACTCTAGGGGTAACTGTGAAAGGTGAGGCATTAGGATATAAGAGAAAAAAAAGGAGATTTTTGTCCAAGAATTTTTGAAGGCATCCGATTGATCAAGTAATTTGCAGTCAAAACGGCATCAACCCAATACTGTTTGGGAACATTCATGGCAAGCATAAGAGTTCGAGCTACATCTAAAAGATGTCGATATTTACGTTCGGCAACACCATTTTGTTGAGAATGTTTCGGGCAAGTAGTTTGATGAACAATACCTCAGTCCTCACAAAATTTTGTCATGCTGTCTTGAGTATATTCTGTAGCATTATCAGAACGCAAAATTTTTATTTCTTTTCCAAACTGGGTCTTGATTTCATTATAAAACGTGTTGAAATATGTGGAAGCTCAGAATGATTTTTCATTAAAAATAGCCATGTCATACGAGAGAAATCATCCACAAAGATAACATAATATTGAAAATTAGATAAGTTCTTTATTCGGTATGCACCCCATATATTAGAATGAACCACATCAAAAGGACTAGATTGACGACTATCACCATTACTAGGAAAAGAACTACGATGATGCTTGCCAAGTTGGCAAGATTCACAATCCAACTTATAAACTGGACTCAAATGACTAATAACAGATCGTAACTTTTCGACAGAAGGATGACCAAGACAACAATGCCACTGAAGAGGAGAAACTGACGCACTGATAACTGAAGCAGGTGTACCAACATCCAGATAGTAAAGACCATTCCTTTCATGCCCCGAACCAATCCTCATCTGTGTCCTGAGATCCTGAAACATACAACCAGTAGGAGAAAATGTTATAGAACAATTAAGGGATTTTGTTAGCTAACTTACAGATATTAGGTTAAAAGGAAACTTAGGAGCATAGGCCAGAGGAAAATTTAAGAGTTTTAGTAGGATGAATGTTTCCCCTCCCAAGAACAGTACGAGTGGACCCATCAGCTAACACAATGTGAGAATATTTCAACTGAAAATTAGTAAAGGCAGAGGAAATACCAGAAATGTGTGCACTGGCCCTAGAGTCAATAACCCAGGAGGAAGATGTAGAAGGTCCTGCAACACAAGCTGCATTACCTTGATTTGCTAATGTAGCAGTGGAAAAAGGACCTGTAGTCATGGCCTTTAAATGTTGGAGAAGCTGGCCAAACTGAGAAGATAAGTCTTCACTCACACCAGATACAGGAGCAACCGAAGGTGTTGATGCCTTTATCTCACTACTGACTTGATTGGCGGTAGCAGGCTTTCCCCATTTATCCCAACAATACTCCTCGGTATGGCCAGTCATACCACAATAAGTGTACTTCCATTCAGAACGGTTGGTGCCGCGACTACGACCATGACCACTACCTTTACCATCACCACGACCAGTCCGACCACCTCTATTGTCACCACGACCACCACGACCACCACGACCACCTCGACTACCACGACCACCTCGACTGCCATGACCACCACGGCCTCCTCAGTCTCCATCACTAGAATACAGTGCAGAAGACTCTCGTGAACTAGCGGAAGAACGGGAATTAGTGCCAATAGAAGCACATTGAAGATGAGAGAATGCATTAGCTGCTGTTGGAAGAGTTTCACCTGCAAGAAGTTGATCTTTGAACACTCTGTAATCTAATTAAGTTTAGAAAGAAACAACGCCAAACAAAATTCTTCACGTTGTTTCTTTTTTTCTTCAAGAGAGGTACTCAAAGGTTGATGTAAATCAAGCTCCTCCCATAAACCACACAATAGCCCATAAAACTCCACCAATGATGTTTCACCTTGTTGACTATTAAACAACTGCTCATATATCTCAAAAATTCGAAACATTACGCTCTTGAGAATACAACTCAGCAAGTGCAGTCCAAACACTTCGTGCTGTTTTCATAAACTGAACATTACGAGCAACATAAGGCTCCATACTATTCCATAACCACCCAAGCACAATGGCATCATCACGAACCCATACTCGGTATGTAGTAGTCTTTACTAGGAGGCTCATTTGTAATATGCTCCAACTTTTCCTTGCCGCATTGCACCAACCAAGATAATTACTGCCATTTAATCTAACGGCGTTGATAGACTTACCAAGATCATCACCAATGTGATAACTAGACTTATTTTCCGTTGGAGAAGATTTATCATCACCCATAGCAATAGGTTAAGTTGTAACTGACCTAGAATGTGAACGCACAGCACTACCATCACCAAACAGTCACAAAAATAGCAAATATAAGATGGCAGTACCACCAAACAACAACACCAGCAGAAAAACCCACCACCAAACAGCAAGGAGACCCCCAAAGAAGGTTGCAGCAGCCCCAAACAGCACAAAACCGAAGGTTGCAGCACCACCAAACAGCACCAAACAGCAACACCAGCAGAAAAAAAACTTCAATCTGCAACAAAACACATCTTTGAGCAGCCCTCACGCACTACACCACATAACGAACCCTAGAGCCAAATCTAGGGTTTAAACCACCACGAAAGCAACTCTTACTGCTGCTCTTCTACAAACCAGCAAGGAGGAATAGCCTTCCACCAATACAGAAGCACAAAATAGTGCTTTGATACCAAGTTAAAAGTAGAACCGTAAAGAAGAGAGAAGAAGAAGAAGAAGAAGAAGAAGAAGAAGAAGACGTGGGGGGAGAGAGAGAATTTGTTGAGTTAAATTACGTACCTCTCTCCCCCTTATATTTACTAAAATAGATTGTATTACATGATAAACTAAAATTAGAAAGTATTTAGGAAAACTAAATTACTGTTCACGTGTTACTATTCACGTGAATAGTAACCTAGACAATAGAAACTCTACTAAACTGAATAGTTACTAAACTCTAACTACTAAATCTAACAAAGTCAATCCCATCTGAAGTGACCAATAGAGAAGGAATATAGTTCCTTTCTAATCTTTCACTCTTAAAATTGAGTAAGCTAGCATCTGCTGTGAATACGATTGTGCTGCCATATTTCTTGTGTACATAACAAGTATGACTTGGATCAAAGACTAGGTAGGAATTAAGAGCGGTGTTTGAGGAGGCCACTGAAGACATTGATTTGAGTGCAAATGGCACAATGCCCACATATGATTTGAGTGTAAAGGGAACAGTGCTAGGACGGACCTCCAAAGAGATGGAATAAATTCCCTCCTCTAAGTAAGCCAATGAGAAATGAGGTTAGTTGGTTAAGTCACTAAGTGTCCATCACCTCGGTCATCCTTGGATCGACTTCAAAGCTCTTTGATGGAGAAGGATGGTTAGGAAGGAAGAGAAAGAAAAGTTTGTTCATTCTTTCTTATGCTTACAATATAGTGAAAAAGAGATATGTATTCTTTTGATCGATCTTCTCTTCAGATGAAGGCATACCAAATGAATCTACGGTGCGCCCTTATTACTTATTACATGATTTAGTCTATGGATAGATTCTGGAAATTAAAGTAGTGAAGAAGAGACAATCAGATACCATAACCGACACGACTTTTTATGTGAAAAGCTTGCCGGGGAAAACCACGGGACCTCAACCAGATAAGTCCTACTAAGAGAAGAAACTGTCTTGTGCAAAGAGATGCAACTATATAGATCTTCGAGCTATCGCCAATCCAGTATACTACTGCTTATTTCAAATATCCCGTTGCTCTAGTGAGCCGCTTGATGCAGCACTTGACAAAGCTGCCTACTCTGAGGTCTTCACCTTAGAATCTAGTTTGATGTGCCTCATAAACTAGGAGACACAACTCTGTCCTACCTGGCACTGATGAGCAAAATCCTCTGATTTGATGTACCCCACAAACAGTAAACACTAATACACAATCAACCCTCCCTGGTTCTGAAAGCAAAGTGTGTAATGGGATGGATCGAAAGGTGGTCTGGGTTGAAACGTGCACTTCCCAAGTTATAATTAAATGTATGTGCTGAGGATGAAACCTACATATTATCCCGTAGTATAAGCATGCATCATTTGAAATACTAAAAGTGTGTAGTTTAGAAACTCGTAACAGTGTCTCTGTTGAGATGTCCTAAAAGACTCTTGGTGTAAAAGTTGCTGCCATCTTGGCCTTTTTCATGTTATTAAATGTATCAAAATATTCTTACTCATTGAATTCAATGTATGTGCCTGATTTCTGGACTCCTAAATATATTTGATTTAAATTCAAGAGTTATGGAGGTACTCAGATACAATTCAAAGTATTGGATGGGATAGAAAAGTTCTCTATTGATCAATATGTTGTGTACTTATTTGTCTGTATTCTTTGTAGAACATCTTACCTGTTTCTTTGTGTTCTTTTAAATTATTTGAAATTCTTGAGCGCATTTTTAGTTTTTATTTTTTTCGTTTCTAATTCAGAGTTGAAATTTTAAATTTTTTTCCTCACTGCTTTCTCTAATTTTAAACTACTAACCATGCTTGTAAAATGCCATTTTTGTTTCTATTTTCCATGTATCATCCTTAAGAGTTGGAGGAAAACAGAAATGATTAAACTTGTGTTTTTTTTGTTGCAGGTACAACAATATATATTTTTACAGACGATCTGATTTACATGACAAGGGAGAAGAAAGAGATGAACTAACTGTCTTAAAACACAGCACAAAATTGAGCACAGAGGTGAAAATGTATGAGATTGGTTCTTGCTTAGTTAATTACTAGTTGCTTTCACCTTGTTCAATATAACTTCAATTTTTGAAGAAGTTCTATGTTTATGCATGTGTTATCAATTTGATAACTTAAATATTCTGTGCCAATGAATATGTGGCTTAATAATTGTTATATGCATCATCTCGGTCTCCTATTCGTGTCAAATGCTTAATAGATCTCAACTATCCGATTAGGCGATATTTGAAGGGGAAGGGCATGCAATGGATGCAGGGTTCCTTTTTTTGGGTTAATTTTGCATCCGATAGGAACTGTATGTCTAAGGTTGCATTTGTTTGGGGGTGTTTATGAATAAGAGTATGAATATCCTGCCTTTAATAGTGTGTGTTTAGGTTGGGTTGTTTCTTACGCTGTGTTTGTACTAAA
>MVGT01003405.1:6231-83405 GCA_002174775.1 Macleaya cordata
TAAATTTTGTGTTAAGTACGTTTTAGACAAAAAAGAGATTGACATTTGACTACTCTTATACATAGACCCTATACTTTTTAATTATGTTTTCCGAAGGTTATTCTAATAAAGATTGGACAATGTCATTAGATTGATGCATCGTTTCTTTACATTAGCTTATAATGTGAAACAATACCAAGGCCCTTCATGAAGTTATGCTCTTAAGGCTTGCCACGGAGCTCGCTAAACAATACCACGAAGAGGGTGCTAATTTATTCTAGGTCTTAAGTACTTAATGCCATTGTAGGTTAGTGTTACATGTTAAATATAATAGGTTTATACTACTTTTGTCTAGACGATTTTCTTTATGCAAAAGCGAGGGGAAACTTTATTATGCAAAGAACCTTAGCGGACGGGGACAAAAGCCGAAAACCTCCTCAATCCAAATACAACCAGAATACATAGGATCAACCTAAAGAACAAACTACCCAATCTACCGATAGACCTGAGGAAACCACAAACTACCCATTCCGAATATAGGGAATCCCCATTCTGTCCAGCCGAGTGAGACCCATAAGACGAGGGGGAAGTCCGAAAAGAAGATGCGATCGAGGCTGTTAGAAAAACCATTGAAGCCATAAAATTTGTTGGGGCATTTAAGTCTCTGTACACATGAGCAACAATAAGATCCATGTCTTGAGCAAGGTCTCTTATCTTACGCCACCAACGTAGAAGAGACCACAGGATTTCTCCCGTAGCATGAAACCAGGAAGTAACCAACATCGAGTGCACCCTAACTGCAATTTTTCTGATGTCGATTTGCCGACATAAAGCAAGGCTACCCAACAGAGCCCGAGATTCAGCGAGGTTATTGGTTCTCGAACCGTAACAGTTATGAAACGCTGCCACAATTTGACCCAAGTTATCCTGAACTACACCTTCGCCCGCAGCTGTCCGAGCAACAGAAGCACCATCAGTATTGAGGATGAAATACCCTGGAGGGGGCATGGACCAACAAAGGACCTTGATAGATTTCTTGCGGACTGGAGTAAGAGAAACCTTACATGCATAAAGAATGTTCCTAATAGTGACTGGACTACGGTTCTTCACTTTGAACCTTGGATTGATGTCCTGAATCCATTTCATGACCTTGTACTGAATCGAGCGAAGACTAGCAGGGGACTGATTGTGAATACGGCGATTCCGCTCCAGCCAAGTTTCCCACATGATCACCAGTGGAATGAGGGTAGCTAGGAAACCCATCTGAGACCTTGCCGGAGCCACGTTGAACCAAGCCCAAATAAGATCTCTGAAATCAAGGAAGTCCTCACGGTAGATGCCGAAGGGAGGGGCAAAATAGTCCCATAGTGAGGTAACAATTTTATCCTGCATAAAGAGATGATCGAAGGATTCAATATGACGTTGTACGCAACAAACACAGGCGGAAGTAAGGTTGATGGCACAGCTATGGATTCTGACATCCACCGGAACCGCATTCTTCAAGAAGCGCCAAAAAAATACCGATAGCTTCTTTGGAATAAAGTTTGCTCAGTAGTAGCGAGCAAAAGGGCAAGCCGAGGCCAAATCCCCAATCAGCTCGAGAGCAGATTTGACCGTGAACTCGGGGTGAGGGCCCAAAGATGCACATCCGACTCATCTTGAATCCGGCCATCGTATAAGCTACGAACCTGAGGACTGGAGAGGTTAGTTAAACCAGGAATAATGAACTCTACCTCCACAGCCTCCCTGAGAGAGATAGGACTGTGCATCCTGACCTCGGAATAAACATCCGCTAAGATAACTTCATTGCTCTAATTCTCTAGCCAAAAGTTCATGTCATTAGTGCCCACCTTCCACGCTGAGTTCTTAACTAACAAGGAAATAAGGTTCGCACATTCTTTCCAAAACTTGGAGGCATGACCAGGAGGGACGTAAACAAGGATAGAAATGTTGTTAATACCATATTTGCCGCAGATGAAAGAGGCCCAGATGGACTTATGGGCCCATTCCATATGCCTTTAAGTCTGAAGCTGGAAACCACATCTTCGATACTTCGGATACCTAAACCCCCTTCCAACACAGGCCTAGAGATGACGTTCCAGGATACCCACTTGCGCTTAGGCTTTCCTTCATGAGAACCCCAAAAAAAATTTGATATGATCCTGTTGATACTTTGGATTACCATTTTGGGGACTACCACCTCCGAGAGAAGGAAGATGGCCATGCTAGAGAGCACGTGCCTAATCATAATGAGTTTCCCACCTTACGTCAGGAAATTGGCCTTCCAACTCGCCAATTTATTCTGGATCTTCGAGAGTAGACTATCAAAATTAATTACCTTCATCTTCCCATCACAGATTGGGGCCCCAAGGTAAATCATAACCGTAGACTTGCGCTGATACCCTGTCGTATGACTGATAAACTAGACCAAGGACAACGACATCCTTGAGTGCATCATAAAAGAGCTCGTTTCAGCATTGATCTTCTGACCTGAACAAGCACTGTATGCCTTTAGAAACTCCATGTGAAAATAGGTTATCTTCCCCGTGCGAAATGCATCAGCAAGGCCTCTACTGAGGACTTTGGAGCAAAGGATGATAAGAATGGGCGAGAGAGGGTCCCCTTAGCGTAAACCCCTAGAAGCCTCGAAAAAACCATCGTAGACCCCTTGCATCACAACTAAGTAGAAGCACCCTGATACGCAGGAAAATATCAAGTCTATCAGGGACTGATTGAAGCCAAACCTGTGAAGGACCTCCTTAAGAAAAGCCCATTCAACTCGATCATAAGCTTTAGCCATATCCAGTTTCAGAATCACATTTCCCCCAAACACCTTCTTACCCAAAGAGTGAACCATCTCCTGAGTAAGCGCAATATTTTCAAAGATAGATCTTCCCTTGATAAAAGCCCCTTGTTCCATGGAGATTAGCCGCGGCAGAAGCTGAGCCAGACGGGAACACAGGGTTTTGCTGAAGATTTTGTAAGCGACATTACAAAGGCTAATAGGGCAAAAATCCTTGAAATGAACCGGATTATCAACTTTGGGAATGAGGGTAATATAGTTGGACTTGAGGGACTTGGGCAGAGTCTCACCTTTGAAGAAATCTTGAGTTGCAACATTCACATCAAGCTTGACTACCTCCCAACTATTCTGGAAAAAATCCGCCGAAAACCCATCAGGACCGGGGGCGCTATCTGCAGGAATACTAAAAACAACAAGCTTAACCTCTTCTTCATCCGGACACCTGAGCAATGTGGTGTTATCCTCCCTTGTAACCAAATAAAGAATATGAGCCATCATATCCTCATTAATGAAACAACCCTCAAAACTAAGGATAGAAGAGAAGTAAGTAATGGCTTCCTTGTGCAAGAGACCAATATCCTCTGACCACACACCATTTGGCAGAAATAAACCTGCAATCAATTCCTATTGCGCCTAACCTTGGCCACCATGTGAAAAAATTTGGTGTTATCATCTCCTTCCTTAAGCCACTGGACCCCCGATTTTTGCTTAAAGAAAATGGATTCGTAGAGCACCACTTGTTTGTGCATAGCTTTGTATTTGTTGGGCTCAATCCCGACCTCATCCTCCCAACCTACTTCCAAGGAAGCTTCCGCAGCTAAGATCTTATCTTCCAGAAAATGAAGATTCTGGTGCACATTGCCGAAAACATTGGAATTCCAAGCCTTCAGCTTCAGGCAGAAGATTTTCACCTTAGTGACTAAAACCTGCATAGGTTACCAAATATCTCAAAATCCTAGTGATCCTTCAAGAGATTATTGTAGGTCTCATAAATGACCCACAAACGTTGAAACTTGAATGGAGAGGGACCACGCCTGATGTGATTGTGGAGCATAACAACCAGTGGAGAGTGATCTGAACAGATACGGGCCTGATGATGCATCAGTTCATGCAAAAACGTTTTTGCATAAATTTTGTGATTTTTATTTTTTTTTGAAAACCATTCTTGACTGGTCTAGTTTCAAAGATCTCAAAAAGTGCTTTCCAAATATATGAATTTTGTCAAAATCTGAATTTTAGTTGAAAAGACGTGTTTGCATGAACTGATGCAAAAATGTTTTTGCATGAGAACTGATGCAAAAATGTTTTTGCATAAATTTCGTGATTTTTTTTTTTTTTTGAAAACCATTCTTGACTGGTCTAGTTTCAAAGATCTCAAAAAGTGCTTTCCAAATATATGAATTTTGTCAAAATCAGAATTTTAGTTGAAGAGATATAACATTTTAAAGTTTAAAAATAAAAAAGATAACGTTAGTCCTCTCTCATACAACTGTACAAGTTTGACAAAGACAAAAAGGTAATTGACAAATATAATAAGGGTATAACAGGAACATTAAAAAGGAAGGAATGAACTAAATAGATTTAGAAAAATTTAAAAAGGACTAAACAGATTCAAAAAGCTTTAAAAAAGGTATTTCAGTCTTATTAAAAATCTTGTGTACTAAATGGATTAAAAACGTTATATATTGGATGTTTTGGCCATTATCCCTAATAAGATTCTGACTCCTATATGTATGAGACCTACCAACTCTAGTTCTGTTTCTTGGTGTAAAGTTGTGGTTACAGGGTAACAACGTTAAATTCATTTTTTTAATTACAATTTAATTGTTTGTCCTTCAATTAGTTGGTTGTGATTACAGATTCAACAGATGAAATTATTTAAAACTAATTAACCCTTTTGTGATTAGTACTGCTCTCCACACCTTCAATTGCCACAAGTAAGCATTATCGTAAGAGTGATGTATTATTTTTGTTTATTCAATCTTATTTTATATGCTTTTGGTTCATTTGATCAATATATTCGTAAAATAAATTGAACCTATACAATAACTATATTATATAGATTGAAATCACGGAAGACTTTTGTAGATTAAACTGCTTTACAATTTCTTCTGTACGAAATTACTGGCATCATATGGTCCATATAATCTTTCTTCACTAATGTTTGCATTGTACCCCAATATGACGTATTGCAGATATTAACTTCTAAGAATTTAATTTTGTCTTCAAGTTTTATTGACTGTGTGAGAAACTACACACCGATATATGATGCAGACTCAGCTGCAGGTCACCCATAATGTGCTGCCCGTGATCCAACTTATTGGCCTAAGAGTGAGTAAATTTAGGGTTTAGATTTTATTACAGATTTTAATTTTAATATGTTGATTTAATCGTACTCATTAATTAGTTTCGTGCTCTAATTTTTGTTCATTTCGAGTGCTTTATCTTCCATTAAATTTTCAGATTTTACATTCTGATACTCTCGTCCTGCATCAATATAATGATACAGAAAATACATTTCCCCTTCCACGACAAGAAGGTGGCATGTTTCTATAAGAGAAAACGACCAAATAGTCTTTTTTCATAAGTATTACTACAGTTTGATCCCATCTATCTTTATTTTGTCTAAAACCTTTTTTGTTTACTTCTTTTCTACTGTGCAATCCTTTTTTTATTATTGAAAACGTAAAAAAAGTCCCTACTTTAATTCTTTTTTATAAATTTAGTCCCTACTTTTATGAATTTTATGTCCAAAACTAAGGACTAAATTTATAAAAAAGGACTAAAACCATAATGACTTTTTTTACAGGGACTTTTTTTTCAAAACCCCTTTTTATTATTTATTGATATTTTAATCTTTTCTTGTATCTCGTGTGTGTCTTTTGATTTTCTTATATTGTCAATTTTGCCATTCTTTTCTTATTTAAAAACTTCCCTTACTACCTCGTCAATTATTTCGCGCTGGAAACTCTAAATAACGTTTGCAAAAACTAATTTGCAAACGTATTGTAACTGAAATTTTACTAATTCTGGTTTCAGCATTCCAACATTCATGGAATTCTATTTTTGGATGTGTATTTTGCTTTCATTGTGCACCTATAGTTTTTGGTAATTTGATTTATTCTTCTTTTCTCATTTTCTCTTCTTTTTTCTTCGTTGCTAGTCCTTTTTTTGTTTTTTAATGTCGGCAACACATTTGATGTTTTCTTTGCTTCCTTGTTGTTTCGTAGTTTTCTTTTCTCTTATGCCATTTACCATGTAGCACAAAACATAAAGATTTTATATTACATTTGGTGTAAATTACAATTTTCAAAGGTTTCAGATGCATAGAGATAATAATTACAGTTTGCAAAACACATTTTGCATACTTTTAAGTGTTTCCAGGTTTATTGCATACATGTAATTCTATGCAAATCGTGTTTTGCATACATATAAATATTTATTTAAGTTTACAGTAGTTGAAAATGAACTTTTTCAAAGTTCAAAACCTTTTTTATTGTCTCTCGTAGTGGTTGTATTTTATAATGTTAACTGAATTGCAAAACACATTTGGCATACTTTTAAGTGTTTCTAGATTTATTACATACATGTAATTCTATGCAAATTGTGTTTCCAGAAGTATTGTTAGCATGCGGTTTATTAATGATAAGCACAGTATATATTATATTTACTACCCCTATATTTATATTTGTTAGTTAATTGTTTTAGTCTATTTGAATTAATTAAGTGCATTTTGGTTATGTGCAGGGAATATGAGGGAAGCGATCAAAATGCAGTAAAAACGAGCAAGTTACCACATTTGGTGAATGTTATTGGGGCTGCCACATAGTACACGTGTGTATCGTACACTCACCGTCAAAAGAACGTGCAAGGTGTAAAATCGAGCAAGAAATAAAGTGGGTCCCATGATCAACACACATCAATTAGTCATCACGTGAACTGCTTGCCATCCAAAAACAAATCAGCTGCTTGATTTGTATGATTGTGGACCCCATTAAAAGAAAGAAAAAAAAAAGGAAACAAAAGAGTTTTAAAGAAACAAGGCTGCTTGTTTCTAGTGAGTCAGCAGAAAAGTAAAAGAAAGAAAAGGAAAGTTTTCTTTTTAGAAATAAAAGGTTGCTTGTTGCTGGGTTTTTCTTTTAAAACAAATATCTTGGAAAGTATATGTTAATATAATTAGAAACCAGCTGCTTGGTGTGGGGACAGCAGTAAAAAAAACAGACGCACAAGGCTGCTGTTTTGTTTTTGTTTCACACATAACATAAAAAAAAAAAGAAACCATAGTGGGGAGGCTTCCATCTGATAATAATAGGTTTCTTCAAATGAATATGAAAAATTTCAATGGAAAACAAACAGCAGATTATATTCAAGCAAGGATGACTTTTACGCTTGGTCTATAGGAGAATGTTGAGAACTCTTACCCAGTAAAGGACCTTACAGGGATATAATAGATGATGGTAGACATTTACCACCGAAAGACGATAATTTCTCTATATCCAAATCACCCACATAATGACGGCAGGAAATAAGATAGTAAACATTCCGAGCTGAAAGTAACAGATAAGGAGGAGAACAAAGCAAATATAAATGGCTGCATTCCACAAAACTAGGCCTGTGAATGTTAAAAGCTTAACCGAAACTATTTCATAAGGAAATAGCTAAATCACTTTGAAAGAAAAGATGTTCTGTAGACTCGTATTCATACCTAGAACAGCAGTGACAAAAAGAGGATTACAAGATTGCACACGGGTATCAACAGCCAAAGCACCATGTAGTATAATTGCCAAAAGAAAACTGAAAGCTTGAAGGGGATAAAAGATGCCCAGAAATACCAACCTGCTGGAGAGCATCCATCAGACACGCAAGGTTTGAAATTGGGGATGGGAAGACTGAGAGTCTGTCTCAACCCATGGTGTACAGAAGTACCGTCGAAGAACCTCTTTCCCGGGTTATTCCAGATTTCTGATCTTAAGGGAGCATTGGTGGAATTCTGGGTGGAACAGGACTCAGCATGGAATCTGGGATTTAGAAGTCATCTAAATGATTGGGAGATGGAAGATCTACAAAGACTACTTGATTTATTGGGTGGGAAACCTATCTCGGGTTATAAGGATCTACGGGTATGTATACTAGATAAAAAGCTGCTGTTCTCAGTTCGTTCATGCTATAGTGCACCGCTGAAGCCTCAGGTTACAGACTTTCCAGTGGCACGTGTGTGGAGAACTACACCTCCTCCAAGGGTCACCTTCACAGTCTGGGCAGCTTGCCTTTCTTAGCTGCCCACAATTGACAGCCTAAAGAAAAGGGGTCAGCCGACGGCTAATCATTGTGTGCTTTGCAAAAAAAGATGAAGAATCGATGGATCACTTGCTGCTGCACTTCCCCATTAGCTCGCAGATTTGGGACTTCAATGCTTACTCTTTTGAGTTCCAATGGTATCTTCCACCTTCGTTTCACTACTGCACGAGTGGCCCAAGCTAAAACTACGAAAAGTAGGAAGAAAACTATGGCCGGCGGTACCAACATGCAGTTTTCTGGATTTTGTGGAAAGCTAGGAACAATACCATCTTCAAAAACAAAGAAGAATCGGTTCCAAAGCTGATACTCTTCCTCAAGGGGGTGTTATTTTACTGAAGTCGTAGCAGAGATTGGGCTAAAGGAATGCGCTTTAAAGATTTTGCTTTCAACTGGAACTTTGTTGCAATCACTCTAAAACATTTTATGCTTTTTAACCTTTAGTTTTTATTTCTGTAACCAATTCTTTCATCAATAAAAATTATTCTTTGCCTGCTCGAGAAAAGAAAAGAAAAAAAGACAAAGAAAAAGAAAAAGAAAAGGAAAAGGAAACAGATGCCCAGGAATAAGGTGCAAACAGACATGAAGGGAAACTTACCTGTAGTTTCTCGTAAGCTGAACTGATTGAGAATTCCCATGTTATGCTTCCATATGCGAGTGTCTTTAATGAATCTATATGGTCTATGTACTTCTGACGCAGCTGAATTTTCACATGAGGAGGAATGAAATAGAAGTCGAAATCACTTTCAACTGCTGATCTAAATGATATAACTTCATCTTAAGCAACCAGCAATTCTTCAGTTTTAAATAAAATATAACACATTTGTAAGAAGGATATTGTTCATTGACCTCCACCCTCACAAATGGGTAACACAAGCTGTGAAAGGAACCACTTTGTTTTTTTTGTCGCATGACCACTGCTGGAAATTAGATAGCTTAACAAAAAAAAGAAAGGCACCACGCCAATTAATAAGATATTTACTTTTTCAATCGATAAAAAAAAAAGAAGAAAAAGAAAAGAAAAAAAGAATCTTACAAGATTCAACAAAGAAAATTCATAAGCATCTATATAAGTGGTTACATCGACATTTATCAGTGACAAAAACATAGAGATTTTAGATGCAGATGCATTATTTCATCTTACATTTAAGAGATAGAAATCTCTTTAAATCTTATTCTCCATCCCCTATTAAGTTATTGATCATCTTAACCAAAGGGACAGTACCCTTGGACATAATCTCAATCCTTGAAGCATTAGAGGCATGAGCGAACAGAGAAAGACCGAAAAATATAACTTCAGGAAAAAACAATCTAGATGACAAGAATCCATGCCAATAATGAGGTTCAAGATCAAAAAATGCATCAAAGAACCTCCTTGTCCCTTGTAAATCAAGTTTAAGCAGTATATCCATACCAAAACAGAAGAACTCCCGTTGCCTCCTCCTCTCTATAGGCCACAAATCTTTCCAAACTCCTGCAGATAATTCATTACCAGAAAATCCTTGTTGAGATCCGAGATACTGAACTATCGACTTTGCAACTATTGGAGCCGCAGCAAGAGTCCTCGCTACCATGTATCCTGTCGAAGGATGAACCATTCCGGCCGTGCCACCTATTCCAACAATCCTTTGAGGGAGTACAGGAAGTGGCCCACCCATCGGAATAACACACCGTTCATCCTCTTCAATGCTTTTCACGTTTATACCCAAGTGCTTCAATCTAAGAACCATCCTTTCCTGTATGTCTTCCATGGAAACTCCCGGTCGAGCAACCAGAGATGTCTCTTCCAGAAAAATTCTATTGGATGAAAATGGCATTGCATATAGAAATGTGGGAATCTTGGAATTCTTCTCTTTCAGTTCCTGTTTTGAATTCAGATGAGAATCTCTCCAGTCCATGAAAAGCATCTTATCTACATCAAATGGGTGCTCTTCTACTTCTGCTAAAATACCATAAGCAACTTGGTATCCAGGGTTATATGGTTTATCATACTGTACCAGGCACCGAGAAAACCCTGTCGCGTCAAGAACCACAGTTGCTTGAACTGTTACACCGTCATTGCAGATCAAAAGGGACTTAGACTCCTCATGAATAACCTTAATGACCTTGGCTTGATGAAACTTGACACCATTTGATATACATTTTTGCATCATCTTAGATTTCAACTGTTTGCGATTAACCCTTCCATAAGGTCTATTGAGATACTTCTTTGATTGATCATCGATGAAAACAACAGCACCGGACCAGGTTGTATCAAGGCAATCAAGAAGATCCATGGCTTCGAATTCATCGACCCACACGCCGTAATTGTTAGGCCAGATCAATTTGGGATATGGGTCAATTAAACAAACAGAGAGGCCGGCCTCGGAGACCTGTTGAGCCACAGCAAGGCCGGCAGGTCCGCCCCCAACAACTGCCAGGTCCACAGTACGACCCTTTGATGGGTCATACATGGGAAGCTCAAATTCAAGATTCTCCCTTCTGGTTTCTGGAACAAGATCCAGAAGAGCACTACTACTGGCCTTAACAGAACCATTAACACACCAATTTCGACGACTTCTCTTGTCCCTAAACCTATAATCATGGTTTTGAAGCTTTGAAGAGGTGAAAAAGTTGTATTTTTCTGCAAATCCGTGTAGTGGGTGAAGCAATTCGAGCTTATTATGGGTCCTGAGTAGAGTGTCCATGGAAAAATCTCAGATGCGTTTTATAAATTTTTCAAAACTCTGATGTGGGTTTTGGAGAAATTCCCCTGTTTCCTGACCGAAATTCGCTTTTTGCAGAAAGCAAAAAAACAAAAATGGGTCTTGGGAAATACTCAGAGACCCATAATTGGGTATAAAGAGAAGCTCAAAAGTTTACAGAACAATGAGGAAGAATAACACCAGAACAATACAAAATTGTAAGATTCTGCTTTGGGTTTCTCCCGAATTCGTCAAGATTTTGTGAAATTTCGATAAGATTGAAACACAAAGTTTAAGAAGAACTAAGAAAGAAACAGAAGGAATTACAGGAAAAAGGAATTTGCTGAAGCTGTACTTGAGAATTTATGGTGGAGATTCCATACATGACTTACCTAAACCGAATTCGAAGGAAAGAGAAGCATGTTGGTTGTTGGACAGTAATCAAGAACTGCAGACGAGCAGAGCTTATGACCTCCAACGAATCCAAACTAAACCAAAAGAAAAGAAAACACACCAGAGAAAAAAAAAAATGAAGGCTTCAAAATATCCGTTAAATACATAAAACAAGATAAACTATCAAAATTTGGAACCCACACTCCACTCCACTCCAATGTCCCTAGACTCCCACTACGTTTAAGTTTCTTACTGTCCTACCCGTTGATTTGGGCGCTGTTAAATAGATTATTGGGCTTCCGACTTTGGTTTTCCAAATTACAGTTGTTATCTGCACAACCATTATTGTTCTGAGGACCCCTATTATGGTCAATTGGAGTCAACTAAATTTTACGAATTTTGCTTACTTGCTTAGGGGTGACCAAGTAAGCACAGACCCGGCTTCTCATAGAGAGTGTTCGTGTCTGACATGTGTCAGGCATGGACACGCATGTCGGATGCGTCACGTGCGTGTCCCACGTGATTTGTTGGGTGGACACTACTGGGACACGCCGTTTGGCGTAGAGACACGACGGTGACACGACTATTTTTTTTAAAAAAATGGTGAGATCAGAGAGAACATTTTCACTGTCGAAATCGGCGATAATAGTTAGGAGAGAGAGAAAAAGGGAGGGAGGGAGGGAAGATAGAGAAAGATGCCCTCGGCCGGCAATAGCGTGAGAGAAATATAGTTAAGTAGATTTGAATTAGACCGTCCATCTATGAGAAGAAGGGAGGGAAGGAAGGGTGAGAGAGAGAGAGGGGGAACCTTGACCGTCATCTACCTCTGCTTCAGTAGAGAATCTGTAGATATTAGTTTAGTTAGGATTTTTTTGGACAAGGAGATCGAAGAAGTCAAACATTTGGAGTTTTTCTTAAAAAAATCTTGTTTATTTTTCAGCGGCCCATCAATTTTGATGCACTTGATTTTTAAAAAAAGTTCTTCAATGTATTTTAGGTACATCAAATTAGATGACCATAATGAAAAGCAATATAAAAGATTGATATGGATGGGAACAACTATTTATGCCCAACATTATACTCCTCCACACTTATATTTATGTTAGGACCATGAGTTCCTTCTGGGTTTGTCAATTTACGTGCCAATTCAAAACTCAATATAAGTCTATGTCTTTGAGTTAGAGTTAAGTGTAACCTCCATGTTCTAAACATTGAAGACTTGAAGATTTGAAGGATCGGAGGAAGAGCATCTTGCAACTCAACTCACCATCGGAAATCATCTTAGGATGGTAAGTGACCTAGAGACCTTATTCTTAGGTGGTTAGACTAGTTTAGAACTAATAGACATAGGTTGGTTAAGGACTTAAACCAAAAAGGAGTTTAAAAATCATTTAAGGTTGGTTGGTTTCGAAACCACCTTGGTTAGAGGGAAGTGCCATGAACAAACCACTATTGTTCAATGGAAATAACTAGTGTTTTAAAAACTGGACCGGACCGACCGGTTCAACCGGTGACCTAGTCAAATTTCTGGTTTGGGTCAACATTGACCCAGTAATTTTCTAAAAAACTGTCTTTTTGAATGTGAACCGGTCGACCCGGCCGGTTGAACCAGGGAACCAGGTGACCGAGTCAATTTTTAAACCAGTTTTTTTTAAGTTAAAGTGTTATAATTTTTTACATTTTGCAAAAATGAGCTTATTGGGTTTTGAACCCAGAACCCTAAAGTGACAAACCTCTTACCATTTTAGCTACCATTAGATTGTTGCCATTATGACAGTATAATTGCTATAAAACTAATTATTATTTAAGAGTTTTTGCATTTCCCAAAACTTAAACTGTTGAGTTTCGAACACGAAACCCATAAGTGACTTCAAAAAAAGACTTTACCAACTATGCTGCATAAAACAATATGTTTTTATTGTTGGTATTGTATTAATAGTTTAAACTTAACCCACTGGTTAATCCACTGGTTGAACTAGATTGACCCAACCCACTAGTTTCTCTGGTTCGATTACCGGTCCAGTTTTTAAAACATTAGAAATAACTATCCATATTGGAAAGCTCGTATGAGAACTTTTCTCAAGTCCCTTGATGAAAGAGTTTGGAGGGTTGTAGAGGATGGTTAGAAACCACCGAATGTTATGGAAGGTACTAGCACAGATGCCAAAGAAATACCTAAACCTAGGGATACTTGGTTATCGGAAGACGTTGACAAGTTTACTAGAAATAGCAAAGCTCTCGATGCCATCTATAATGTTGTTACTGTTGACGAATTTCATCGTATCTCTAATTACGAAGTAGCAAAGGAGGCACGGAATATCTTAGAGTTATCCATGAAGGAACCAAGGCTATCAAGATAGCCAAACTTCAAATGTTGACTACCCAATTCGAAACCAGTAGAATGGATGACAATGAGACTTTTGATGTTTTTTATGCTAAATTGAATGAGATTGTTAATAAATCTTTTATTTTGGGTAAGATTATTTCTAACTCCAAAGTAGTTCGTAACGTTTCGAGGTTTCTTCTCGAGAGATTTCAAGTTAAGGTTACGGCTAGCGAGGAGTGTAAAGATATTGGTGCTATTCTTCCTGAGGAACTTACAGGTAACTTGAAAACCTTTAAAGCTAGTTTGCATCATTTAAGAAATTCGAAGGACATAGCTTTTGCAGCATCAAAGAATGGAACCTATACTAATTCTGATGATGAGGATGATCATGATGATGATGAAGAGCTTGAGTTTCTTTTTAAATAGTTTATGGAGTTCCTTAAAGTCAAGAAAGGAAAAATTTCAAAACATGTGATTTCATCTTCAATTAAGAGTAGGTCATCGGGTAAGGTCAAGGTCCATAAGAGAAAGAACAACTCAGGTGATGTTAAATGTTTTGAATGTCATGACTAGGGAGACTTTTTTAATGAATGTCCCAACAAAAGGTACAAAAGTAAAAAAAAGAAGAATGTCACTTGGGATGATTCAGTGTGTTCAAGTGATAATAAAGACAAAGTAAACTATGTTGCTTTTGCTACCTCCTTGGATTCTTCGAACCAGTTTGGTATTGCTGTGAATTTTGAAAAAAGTACTTTCTGCAGTGCTGCAGAAATAATCAGCTGTAGAGTAAAGCGGTTGAGCGTTTAGTGGACTTTGTTTTTAAAAGCGCTGCAAGTTTCAAAAGCAGTATGAAAGTGTTTGGTAAACTTTGGTGTTAAAGTATTGTTATTGCATGTAATGACTAAAGTAGACATGATGTTTAAGGTGTTTCCACTACTATTTGTTTGGTTTAAAAAAAACTAATTTGACTTACACTTATGCATTTCTTATATATATAAACCTTCATTAAATTGAACCCCAAGTTAATTATTATAGTTATAAGTTATTTATTATTACTATTATTGTAAAGATCATTCTTATTAATAGTATTATAATAATTATAAATAATACAAGCTATAGTTATACATATATAATTATCACTTATTATTATTATCAATATTTTTATCATTATTGCCATTATTATTACTATTATTATCATCATTGTGTATAATATAATATGATTATCATTATTATTATTACTACTTACCATATTATTAATTTTGGTAGAATTTTAAATCACGTTGTATTAAACAACTAATGTTTTTACAATAAGAAAAAATATTAGACCACGATTCTTGTGCACCCTAGTATAATTTCTTTTATCTCGGGAAAATATTATTTTCAAATCAAACCAACATTCAATATTTTAATTTTTTCACCTTTATATATTAGTCAATAACAACTACATAAATCACCATGTTTAAGAAACAAAAAACCATAAAATTGTAAATTCAAATAGTTAAATATATAAAATCATATTTGCATTAAACTAACAACAATTTTATTTCTCAATGTTTCCATTTCTCGTGCCCCTGGTCCATTCGTAACATGATATTGTTCTTGGGTACTCGATTCTCCTTCTGTAGCTTCATTTAGAATGTCATCAGGGTCAACATCGATCTCCTTAAAATGACGATCACTTTGGGCATGTGTCCTTATGTAATTATGAAGCGTCATAGTCGCAACAACTATCTTCACTTACTTTATGAATGGGTAACTAGGCATGTCCCTTAAAATCTTCCACCTTTTCTTCCATACTCCAAAAGTGCGTTTAATGACGCTCCTAAGTGAAGAGTGCATGTGGTTGAATACCTCTTTCTAACCCATAGGTTGGTTACCCCGACGAAAATCTGGAAGATGGTATCTTTCACCTTTATATGGTCCCAAATACCCACTCATTTGTGGATATCCTGCATCCACTAAATGGTATTTTCCTGTCAAATAGAAGAGATGTTTGATTATAATGCTTTTAAAATTGTATGAAATTGAAACTTGAAAATAACTTTGTTGAGGTTTTTTTTCAAAGAGAAAAGAAGAAATACAACCTTTTGGAGGTTTAGGGAATTTCATATTAGTATTTTGTAGAGACGATAAAAATACCCTTGCACTGTGGGCGGTGCCTTCCCAACCTGCGCATACAAATATGAATTCCATGTTAAAATTACATGCAACCATTACATTTTGAGTCGGTATTCCTTTTCGGCCAATATATGGTACATGGACTTCAAGTGGTATTGATGCAGGAACATGTACACCATTATGGCACCAATACAGTCCTACAAACAATAGGGTAAACAAATCAACTACTAAAACTTAAAAAACAAAAAAAAAATACCTTACATAAATTCTTGATATAATTAATACCTTAAAATGAGGCATATATCTAGAATCGCTCAATATTTGCTCAGAGATGTCTTTGAACATTGGGTCCTCGGGTTTTACTACATCTGCAGCTAAGAGACAGATTATATCTAGCATGTAGCCAAAATATCTACTCACAGTCTCACCTGAGTGTTGAAACCATTCTTGTGCTAACCTATTTCCTACACCATGCCCTAGAATGTGCAAAAACATTCCCAACATCTCTGCAGCACACATTCTCCTTGAACCTTTCAATCCATAATTAACATGCAAATCATTGCATAATCTGTTAAATACATCTTTTTTCCATTCTAAACATTCTATGGCAACGTTTTTCATTCCCTTGTAATACTTCCATCAACCACATATTACCTATTTGAGTAGAATTCATACAAGGTTTTTTATGAATATATTCTAAGTAATAGTATTCTATAGCTCGAGCAGCAACACATATAATCAGGTTAAACTCCTCCTCATCTTCTTGCATATCCATATTTTAAAATATACCTGCAATACATTTGTAATTAATTTCATCAAACACATGCGTTCATCCAGCTAAACACAAGAATCCAAATATATGACAATTATCTAATTAATAACAATCACAAATGCATCAAAATAAAAACAATAATGTCAACTAATAGTTTAGATAAGTGTTTCAACTAATACAATAATGTCAAATTAAAAAACTACTCATAATTTGATTCTACTTATTTTTTAGCTAGTTCGTAATTAAGCCACTGAAGCATCTTCTTCGAATCTTTAATGCTACAAAATATTTCCCTATCGTCTTGAGATGATCTAAACAAATCAATTGCAGATATCCACAAGTTGCTCCCATGCTCTTCCCCTGGTAGAGATTCAAGTAACTCCACTACTTTAGAAATACTGGTGCCTTGCGTACCTTTCACCCATTTTTCCGCCATAGTATTCCTACTCTCAACGGTCTCACAGAGACGACCAATTTGTTGTGAGAGTTTCGCAGCACCTCCCACCTTTCCCCCTCCCACCCCTTTACCCTTCTTCTCCTTCCTAACTTGTGTACCAAGTTGATCACTAGATCTCTTCTTATTTTTTCCTTCAATACCTTCCGCTCCTTCAATACATTTGGAAGCTTAAATAGACGTCAATAAACCACTTATTATAAGTTACGAACACTTTAACTTGAATAAAACATCCATGTTCACATATTACAAGAAAAAAAGGAAAACACATATGCCATTTATAAAGAAAATCATATATTCATATGGATATAAATATTGAAAGTAGTGGAGAAAAGTATATTCATCATTACTGATATCCTCATAAACAAAAGCTTCCTTAATAAATTACTACCCAAGCAGGAAAGAAAAATAGTCAGTTTTAAATCTACAGATTAAATTAGTAATCTATAAACAAGTATGGATTAAATTATTTTTTGGGTGCAAAACTTAATTATCCTATGTTGGGCTTTACAAAAGGACCTTCTCACATCGCTTAGTTTATAAAGCAAGTATCCTCCAAACCAAGTTTCAAGGAAGGGTCTTACAATCAAGTTCTAATTTTATCGCATGACATATACCAATTTTCTTCATATACTACTTCAATATAGTCAACATTATAGGCTGTAATTATCCTCCATAAACTAAACAGTGGGCCAATATATATTGCAACAATCAGGACTCTTCTTTCAATGGTCTCATCTACAAGAACCATAAATTAAGATAACAATCTAGCCTAGTGGAGTTCTATTTGTAGATTGCTTACATCATCAAAGACGAAAAAGATTAGGCAGAGTGCATCAAATAATAGTATGAGATTTCAGTTAAATCAAGTCAAAAATTCATTATGACTTAACATATAAGGATGATAGGTGTTACGAGTAGTTAATTATAAATTAGTTATTCTAGAAGTTTTGCTATAGAAGCTGCTATATATATATAATTACATAATGAATCCACAACCTCAAGATAAAGCATAACTTGAAAGCTACTACCAACCAAAAAAACTAGCAGAAACCCTTATAATTAAACCCAATAAGAAAATCTGAATTGAAAGCAAAAAATAGAGACTGTAAATTTTCATACAGATATTACATAACGAAATTTACCCGAAAAAAGTATGAAGCAAAATAGTGACAGAACAATTTGAGAAAGTAATACAAATGTTGGCTGGAAATAAAACCAAAATAAGTTTCAGTAACTAATTGTACATCGTATATAGAACACCATTCTGAGAGTAAAGCATTAATATTTTTTTTATACTATGTTTAGGTAAAATAGGACATCATAGAACACCATTCTGACTATAAGCACAACAATTTTATGTAAAATAATTCAATTGAGTAACTAACCCAAAATGAACCTTATTCTGTACGGTTAGGTACCCTGAATGCATTATATTCATATTCATACAAAACATTAGTTAACCTAATGCTTGGTTGCTAGGATGATAAAAATGGATATAAACCCAAAAACCAAAAACCAAAATTCAATAGATGCTAATATTTAATCACCTAATATTGAATCACCTTGTTATTGAATCTTAATGTTTCACCTTGTTCTGTTCTGTTGTTATTCACTTTTATGCTTGCATGTTAGTACGATTTTAATCACCTTATTACTTAACCTAATTACTGATTACAGTTTGGATATAGAACACCATATAACAGAACAGGGTGAAATATTAGGATTCAACAAGGTGATTAAAATCGTACAGAACAGAACAATCACTTTATAATATACAATAGACCCAAAAACCAAAATTCAATAGAATTCAACAAAACCCAATGCAATAAACAAACAAGGTAACTAAAATCAAATCAAATCCCATAAAATAACCTATAAACTAGAAGAAACCACCCAAAAAAATAAAATCAATCTTTCAAGTTAAACTTAAATCTAATCAATTAATCTCAATGGAAAGAGGGATGAACAGAGAAGAGAGAAGAGACATAGAAGTTCTGTATACTGTATTTCTAATGGTGGTAGAGCGTGCTTCTTTGAGTAGCTAGGGCAGCGAGAGAGAAAATAAATCTAGTAGCTAGGGCAGCGAGAGAATGAATAGAATGAGAAGATGAAGAGTTTGAGAATGATAAGAAGAGGTTGAGCGTGAGAAGTTGAGTTTGAGAGGAAGACGTCCATGATCTAAAGGGAGAGTTTGAGTGGAAGAGGGACGCTCGAAAGAGTTTGAGAATGAAGAAAATCATTCATTCTGGTATCCCAATTTCCAAAGGGTATAGTTTGCCATTTTATAAAAATATTGAGGGCACCATGGGTACTGAAAAAACTTCTGTCACTTCAATGCGCAACTTCTAAAAAAATCGGCCCCTACCTGCTTTTAAAAGCTGTTGTGAAAATGTCAAAAATTCTAAAAAACATACTTTTACTATAATTTACCAAACACAATTATTACCAAAAATTAAAATAAAAGTACTTTTAACCCCTCATTAAGTAATACCAAACGGGGCCTTCTTGTGACCTCACTAATGATGAAGAATGTTGAAAGCTGAAGATCCTCATAATGATCATGATGGAAACAAAGAAGAAATCACTAAGATTTTATTACCTTTTTGGAGTCTTCTGATAATTATATTGAAGATATATATGCCGATTCAGAAGATTTTCAAGGTGCTGATGAAAGTGGTGAAGAGAACAATGTTGAACTAATGACTTTAACTCCATCAGTTGATCACTCTAGTGATCACAACAAACATTCACAAGCTGAATCTAATGTTCTTCGATGTCATATTGAGAGTAATAGTGATTCTATAGAGTTGTTCTAGAATATCTTGAAGAAGAGTGAAGAGGTATCAAAGGTCAACAAGAAACTTACAAACAAGATATATTTGTTGGAGACTAAAAAGAATGACTTGACACTCAAGTTGAATAAAGCAGCACAAAGGGCAAAAAGAGCATGATGAGGAGATCAAGAGGCATCTTGATAAAATTAAGTTTCTTGAGCATGAACATGTCAAATCTATAGAAATGATCGAATGTCTTGAAAAAGAACTCCCAATATCAATGAAAGACTAAGCCTTGTCCAATAAGATGCTCGTGAAATTTAACAATGGATCAAACAAGCTGAACAATCTCTTGAATGAAGCCGAGAGTACCAATGATAAGAGAGGTTTGGGTTATAATGCTTCTACAAGTTCCGTACCTCCACAAAGAACTAATAAGTTCGTGAGAGCCAAAGACCCTCCACCTCACAAGAACACTCCAAATCATGTTGGTAAGCCACTAGGTAAGCCTAATGTTTCTAATGTTACTAATGTGTGTTCTTATTGTGGTTGTAAGGGTCACTTGAAGAACAAATGCAGATTCGATATAGAAAATTACAAGTATTATCAGAATATCAAAAGATCTTCTAAAAAGAATCTAGTTGTAATGCCCCGCCCTCATATTTCAGGTCTGCAACCCTTACTCAATGAGAACTAGGCATTTTGACATAACCATTAACTACCTATAGCTCTTGGGTGTACGCGATACACCAAGCTAGACCAGAAGCCTGCATTCTTATTCAAGACATAAGTAAAATAAAGCTGAAATAAACTTTATTAACTCAAGATAAGCTATTCAAACAAATGGATAAATAATAATTCGAAAAAAATAATGGACTAAACAATGTCCAATCAAAATAGACATAAATGAAAGAAATGTCCTACATCTTCACGAAACTCTAGGAAGTCTCTGAAGATTTATTCATGTCTAACATTCTCCACCTCTACTGAGGATTCGCCTGTTGCCTTGGATCTGTAAAAAATAATGGTGCTAGGTCAAAACCTAGCCAGCGAGTTCACTAGTTCCCTTAGTTTAGATTCGGATTAACCATATGGTTCATATGCGAGTGCATTAACATTTATGCATAAGATAAGTCAAACGATAAAAGAAATAAAGTTCAACAAGATCAAAGATACACAAGATTTATGGCTGATGTGTTTTATGGTCATCAGTTAAGTTTAGATTCTCGCAGAAAGTGGTGTTCTTTACTTACTACCCACGTTTCACCCATCCTTGTAGTCTTTGAGACATTGGTCATGCACCATGTGAATTCGATGAACAACCTCAAAATCTATTTCCTAAACACCGGTAACCCTGACAATGTTACCCACGTGTCAAGTGATTTCGTAGACCTCACTTGGCGATTCCGTAGACCTCGCTTAGAAGAGGTAGAACTAGGTCTATACAGGTTCTAAACTACATTTGCATATAAGCCATAACAAGTTGTTTAATCCACACATCAAGATTATAGAGGTTTCATACATATTACATATGTCTGCATATGTTCATCATCATGAAAGTAGTTAACAAAGAGTCTAAGTATGCATTTAATACTCATAAATATATAACTTCATTAAGCATGCATGTTATTCATCGTAATAACGCCTAAGCATGATACTACCATCATCAATACACATCATCAACATGATTTACTGTTTAAAAGTCCCGATACCGACCTAGTATCAATACAGCCTGAGCCTGTGATACCTGCTTTCTGGGTATCGATACCCCTTGAGTTCCTTCGTGATTTTGGGCTTTGTTCAACATGAAAACTCTTGAAAACTTAGTTTTTTTACATAAAAATTTTTGGAAAACATATACACATCATATATATATTGATTCCATGCATTCATTCGTTGAGATGCGGCATTTAAACATCATATAATCTTAGATTTCATGCATTCATTCATTTGAGAAAGCATTTAAACACTATAAAAAACCTAAGTCTACACCAAAGGAGCAAGTTACTACTTGCCTTGAATCAAGAACGTCTCTCAAATACAAGGAAGAAGAAAAGAAGATCCTACAACTTGATGTCTGCACCCTTCTCTTTCTCGAACTCGATCCTTCTTCGTTCAACCTTTAACCCACACAAGGTTCTTCTCCAAGAATCGACTCATCCTCTACCCTAGGCGTCTCTCTCTTGCTCTCCTCTCTCATCAAGTCGTTGGAAACAAAAGGATTTTAATTAGACTAGTTTATATTAAATATAAACCCTACTAAGTCTAATTACTAATGGGGTGCCCTTATCAAAAGTGGGTTGCCCCCAACTTTAGTAACTTTAAGGAAAATGGGTATTACACAATTCATTGAGTGATAAGGCTCAAGTGTTGATTGGAGAGACTGGGAAGCTGAAGAACAACAAGCAAGTTACGTATTCCTTTGGATCAATATCTTATTCAAAGAAAAGGAAGAGAAACAAGACCAAAGAGGTTGTGTTTGAGACAACCAAACCTACTCAGATAGAATTGAATCAAATGAAGACATTCAAGAAACTTAAAGCCATATGGGTAAGGAAAAGTGATTTAGCAAGTCTTGAAACTCATACTGCACACAATTCTGGCAAGTCATCTAAGTATTTATTAGTTAGTGGCAGTAGTCGTACAATTACTGGATTGTTGATTTTCAAACTTCTCCCTTTGCTTTGTATGCATATCTTGTTAGGGAAGTTGAGTGAGTTTGTATACTAGTTTACTTTCAGTTTTTAGTTTTGCAGTCAAGTTTAGTAGTTTTTGTGGTACATATAGGGAACTCTTTAGAAGATGAGCATGACATTCTCTCTCTACTATGTGTCACACTTTACACCTAGTCTACTTACATTTAAATTATATTAAAACTTGTGTGTGATTTCTTATCGTTCTTATTCTTATTTTCTTACCCATCTTGAATGGAATGCTTGAACACTTTAGAAAATATGAGATCACTGTCTTTTGGATTGCTTGACTTTACTTGTGTATACTCTATGAAATCTTATCTTGAATGTCATTAATCCATCGACTTTATTATGAACTTTTAAAGCACATTGTGAGTTATTAAGTTTTTGTGATTTTATTCTAGTTGGTTACATTAGAAGAGCTAAGATTAAAGCTTATGATCTGGTTTTGAACCTAACTAGTGTGGATGAACTATCTTTACAATATAGGATACTACAAGATGAACATAATTGCAAAAATTGCAAATTCATCAAAAGAGTGAGTTCAGATAAAAAATGTTGAACTTGATGTATAAAACACCAAAAAGAGTAAGTACCTGCAAAATTATTGGGAACTTGGTCTTTAGAACATAAAAAAGAGTGAGTACCCGCAAAAAGATTGGGAACTCGATGTTCTTTAGTTTCATCATTGACCACATGTTGAGCCAAATAGCTTTCTAGTGTATTTCTTGTCTGAGTTTGTCTCTTTAGACAAGAGTCGATTACAAGAATAACATGAACTATGCTAGAGGCTTTTGGTGATTTATGAACATACAATTTGGTTCTAATCTTTATTCTAAAACACACTTGGTATCAACCTTAACCAACCCAACCATGATTGGTTAGAATAGGATTAGAAGAAAAATTGTGAGATTTGTTCTTCATGCTAAGTAAAGTTTAGATCAGTGAAATGGGTGATATGAATAGTTGGACTAATCAACTTTCTATGATGCTCTCAGATGATTTGAAGTTCTTACAAGCACACACACACAGAGACACACTATAATCTTGCTAATGGGTGGTGTGAACTATTCTTGTTTGATATTTGATGTACTATACGTGAATAAATTCTTGGAATCTATTTGACTTGATGTTTATATGTTTTATTCCGGAATGACATTCTTGATAGTTATGAGAACTTAAAGAGATCACTTTGCATACCATTTACTTAGTCTTATCTCAATTCTTGTGGAAGTAGGTTGTTCGTTTAGAATAGTGATTAGTGTCAAATCAAGGTTATTTCAAATAAAAAAGTTAAAATGATCTGATTGAGGGGAAGTAATTCATATATTCATCAATGATTTCACAAAATCCCTTGCATGTGCATTATTTTAAGTTTTTAAAACAAAAAATAAATACAAAAGTTTATGTAATTTGCATAAGTGGTTCGAACCAAGTTTGGACCTAATTTCACCTAACTTGTCAGGTTAATTGAGTTTGAACTCATGTTCAAACTCAGATGTCATTTATTGGCCTATTTTTTATGGAGTTCGAACACAAGTTCAAATCTCATAGGGTATGTTATCCCATTTCATTTGCTACACTATCCTTAACTATTCCGTATGGTTTTGGTAGTTTAGTTCTTATATACTTGTCATATTTTGCTATGTTTTGATTTGATTGTCTGCTACATGGTTGGTTAATCTACTTTAATGCATATTTGACTTGTATTGATTATTTACTTTCACTCTCTAATCTTCTTTTGCTTTATAGATATTTCCTTGTTTATATAGTTTGAGTCCATCCTTTGTCTATTTGTGACAAAAAGGGGGAAAAAGGACTTTGTGTTTATTTGTATACAGGGGGAAAAGCTTTGTGAAAGGGGGAGATTAGTGAAAGGGGGAGTTTATCTTGTTATTCTTCGATCTTGATTAATTTCTAAGTGAAAGAGAAACTATAAGACTTTTGAGTCTTTCAATGCTCTACACAGGACTTCAAGGTAAGTTTTTAACTTTGATTCTTTTACCTTATATGTTTAAGGTTCTTAGATTTGTTTTGTGAGCATGTGCAGGTAATAGGTTTAAGACATCCCACCATATTTAGAAGGTTCTTTATGTTTACAGGGAGTAAGTCTTTTATCTTTATTGAGTCCATTGTAAGAGAATATGCATTGTAATTTGGGAAGGTTATTTCATTATTTTCCTATGTATGGGTTTTGTCACGAAATTGACGAAGGGGGAGATTGTAAAGTCCATAGGTCCTTAGGTTTGTTGTTAATTTGCGTGTCAATCTAAACTCAATGAAAGTTAATTGTACTTGAGTTTAAAGTTAGAGTGTCATCTCTATGGTTCGACTTCACGAAGACTTGAAGATTGGAGATAAAGCTCACCAACAACTCAACTCACCACCGGAATTCATCTTAGGATGGTAAGTAATTTAGAAAACTCATAAACCATAGGTGGTTAATACAAAATGGATTGATTATTAGTTATTTCAGATGTTTGATAAAACTTAAGGTAAGGTTGGAAATAGGTTACATGGTGTAAAACACTTTAGAACACTTAGTTGGAGTGTTGAGTCCGAACCCAACTTCATGCTGATGGCAACCATAAGACCATCAAGAAGCATCAGGAGAAATTTGAGCTTGAACCTAGGTTCGCACCCAATTTGAGTTCAAACTTGAGTTTGAACCACTTTTGTTCCTGTTTTGTGTTTGTAGCTTTATTTTCACTTTGAGTTCGAAGCTTTTGCTTCAGTTATGTGAAAAAGTTTTTAAAAAGTGTTTTAATGATTTGTGAAACTTCTAAACCGACCATTAGTAATCCCAAACCTTCTTTAAGTTGTTTAGCTCGTCCCTAACACCTATATAATGATGTTTTAACATCAAGGCTTGGAGATACACATCAAAAGAAGAGCTTGGAAAGGTCTACATTCATATCTTAGAGTTTTCAAGTTCTAATAAGTATCTTCTACTTTTTGAAGAACTTATTTTGATTGATTTGATTCGTTGAAGTGCTACAATTACATATCTAGTAATTAAATCAATCATGGTGTGTTTTTTAGAAGCCTAAACAAATCCTTCCTTTTTAAACGTTAAAGAATTAGGCTTTTACCGGTGAATTTATGGTGAGTGGTTACTTGAAGGAGTTCAAGTGTGGCTCGTAGATTTTTGCAAAGCCCCAAGTTTGGATCCTTAGGTCGGCCGCCCCTAAAACCCAAACCCAGAACACTCTAAGATACCACAACATTTCTAGCATATATGCCACTACGAGGCAACAATGCATAAATATAGAACTCACATGTGAACATAAACCAAATAACATAAATAATGTTATTAATTAAATAATGATGAAGTTGAAGAGTTTAAGCAAAATAAAAGTACTATGCAGGGGCAATAAAAGTCTTCGACGCGCAGGTCGGTACTCAAAATTAATAGGTTGGGTCAGAACCCAACTACAACAAGTTCCCACATGCCTAAAACCCCAATAGATAAACCCAAACAAGAAAATGAATTATTTCATAAAGCTAGAATGCCCATACAAATATTATCAACATGTTCCGGTTCCACACCTATTACAAACTCCTACATCTATCAGCTGATGTGAAGTCTAGGATCCTTTAGATAGTTAAGTTGAGTTCACTACATTCAACCTTTTCCTAAGTTACCCATCAACTAATCCAATTTTGTGGTCCATAGCTAACCCAATCGTGCATTAGGAAACCTTGTGATAACTATCAGTGCATCCCTTGGAAACTTCGGATAAAATGGTCCAATTGCATGCTGTACTTTGGGGAAAACAATGTCCGAATATCCCACATCTTTCGGGAGGGAAATTATTGCGCAGATAAACTTGCATCTAGGGGAGCTCTTGGTACAATGGAATGGTGGCCAAATGCTTATAACTTTCTTATAAATATGTATGTTAGGGACTTAAATGGTCTGCCTTTCTACAGGTTCAAATGCCCTTTAATCTTCGATGCCTTCGCGGTATCTGTTTGTTTATCCTTTTGTATCTTTTTCTTTTATTGAATAAATAGGCTCCATCTATGGAGTTTGCTTAAGAAAAAAAAGCTCGAGTGGAACCCTGAATGCAAAAAATCATTCGAGGAATTGAAGACAAGGTTAACAACTGCTCCAATTCTGGCGACCCCTGAGACAAGAATCGGATAAACATTGTACTGTGATGCGTCACGAGGAGGACTGGGATGAATCCTTATACAGAAAGGAAAGGTTGTAGCATATGCATCGCGACAACTGAAGAACCACGAGAAGAACTATGCGACTAATGATCTTGAGTTAGCAGCAGTAGTTTTTGTGCTGAAGTTATGAAGGCACTACTTGTATGGAGAGAAGTTCAAAGTTTTCGCAGACCACAAAAGCCTGAAATATATTTTTACGCAGAAAGAAATGAATCTGCGTCAGAGGAGATGGTTAGAGTTACTGAAGGATTATGACTTCACGTTGAATTACCATCCAGAAAAGGCTAACGTGGTGGCAGAAGCTCTAGGCAGAAAAATTCACAGAACCTTGGCAACTACCAGAAAGATGGGAATAATAGCGGACTTCGACCTCCAAGTGGTGAGAGGTACAGATAAAGCATACCTTGCTCATGTGGTGGCAGAACCTGTCATCATGAGGTAAGGCATAGAGGCACAACAACAAGATGTCTCGCTTCTGGAGGTTAAAACTCGAATCCAGGCCAACGATGCGCCAGAAGGATGGACCACAAGAAGTGATGGAAGAATCCTATTTAAGGGAAGGATATGTGTGCCGGACAAGGATGAACTCAGGAAGGAGATCCTGACGATGGCACATGAATCCACTTTTCATTTACATCCAGGGAGTACCAAGATGTACCAAGATCTGAAGAGACAATTTTGGTGGAAAGGTATGAAGAAGGACGTGGCTCTATATGTGTCAAAGTGCCTCATATGCCAACAAGTAATGATTGAACACCAGAGGCCAGCGGGACCACTAAAACCGCTGGATATTGTTGAATGGAAGTGCGATTTCATAAATATAGACTTTGTGAGAGGATTACCCAAAACCAAACAACATCATGATAGTAACTGGGTAATCGTGGACAAACTCAAAAAGTATGCACATTTTCTTCCCACCAAACAAACAGACACAACAACAGCTTTGAGTGTTCTGTATGTGAAGGAGATTGTAGCGCACCACATCGTACCATTGTCTATTATGTCGGACCGAGATCTGCTGTTCACATCTCAGTTCTGGGAGAGATTCCAAGAAGCTATGGGAATTCAACTCCACTTGAGCACGGCATACCACCCACAAACAGACAGACAGTCCAAAAGGACCATATAGATTCTCGAGGATATGTTGAGGGCATGTGCGATGGATTTTTAAGGAAGCTGGTGCAACAAGTTACCGTTTATCCAGTTCGCATATAATAATAGCTACCAATCCAGTATTGGTATGGCACCATATGAAGCTCTCTACGGGACACCTTGTAGAACAGCTTTATGTTGGGCCGAGGTTAGTAAAAAGAGTGTGATGGGACCAGATGTCGTGCAACGAACCATGGAGATTGTTTAGCTGATCAATGAGGGACTGGTGATGGCTCAAAATAGACAAAAGCAGTATACTGACAACTGAAAGAGACCATTTGAATTTCAGGAGGGGGAGCATGTATTCCTGAGGGTCAGCCCATGACCTGGAATCAAGAGGTTCAGCAAAAGAGGAAAATTATCACCACATTACATCAGATCGTTCAAAATACTCAGTTGAGTCGAGGAAGTGGCGTATCGACTTGCTTTACAATCGCAATTGACCGTCGTGCACAATGTGTTCCATATTTTAATGCTATGGAAATATCATGCGGATCTTTCACATGTCATAGATTGGCAAGAGGTTCAGTTGGATGAGGATACCACGTACGAGGAGAAGCCCTTACGTGTCTTGGATGCAAAAATACAAGAACTCCGGAATAAGACGCTTCACTTGTTAAAGATCCAGTGGCAGCTCCATAGCCCCAAAAACGCAACATGGGAGCTGGAGTCAGTGATTCGGGAAAAATACCCTGAGGTGTTTTCAGTTAACTGATTTAACCTTACCTTGTTGATGATTTTGAATTTCGGGACGAAATTCTTTTGAGGGGGTGATGATGTAATACCCGAGAATTTATTTTCCTCATATTGTAAAATAGACAAGATGGGCCTAGGCCCATGGGTCGAGTATAGTCTGGAAACTTTGGACTAATCAGGGGGTTTGGTGTTAAAAACCCATCTGTTAATTTTCATGGGGGTAGAATTAATGAATCCCTTGCCTACATACACATTTTGCATACATGCGTGAATTCACTTTGCATGTATTTAGATGGTTAATATTAGTAGTTATGTTGAATTGCAATTATTATTTCATGTGAAATATATTGAGGTCATTAGTAGTTATATTGAGTTGAAATTATTATTTCATGTGAAAATATGTTGATTTGATATGTGAGGATTTAATTCATTGAAAAATATTTTTAGATCACACTAATTATATTGCATGGAAGATATTAATGACACTATGGACCCCACCTCCCTTTCTTAGCACATATATTGTACCTAAAATGACTCCATGTATGCAACAGAGATATTCATGTGATGTATGAATATATATATATATATATATATATATATATATATATATATATATATATATATATATATGTATATTTGGATAGTACTTATTGATTTAAAAGATATCTATACATATGAGAAGTTTGAAAAACAATTAATGAGAATATCTTCTCAAATTGTTAGCATGTGACCAAAATATCAAGGAATAACTACCAAGTTTAGGATAGTATCTAAGAAATGAATTCGAAATTTGAATTCATTTGATGAAGACCATTTTTGGTTAGCTCATTTTGAAAATATTACTAACAATAATAATATTTTCTTTCTAAGATAAAAATTAAGAGATGCTAACCGTTGGATGCATTTAAGGAGTCAAGATTTTTAGATGTTTCAAAATTGACATATATACATGCCATAATCGATCTACACAATGGAGAAACTAACCAAATATAGGTTAGACCATTAAAATTCCAAAAGCTTACCTATTATACATAGATGACACCAAAATTTGGAAAGATTTGTTCACCAAGTTGGAATTAAACGCATAGTGAAAATACTAGTCTTAGGATTCACTTTTGATGGACATGTGTCAAGTCCTAAGTAGCTTTGAACATCAAAATGTTATGGTCATGTTATACACCCTAGCATAATATTTTGAACGGAGGAAAAAATACCAAAGTGGGATGAATTTTTAGAATGGAAGGTGGAGGTGATGTAGATCTCGATTTTGAGAGAGAAAAAGAGAGATAGGCTGCTAATTCGACCTCTACTCACCCTCCTTCTCTCATTCTTTTCATTCAGTTAAAAAAAAAGGAGAGAGAGAGCCTAGCCGATTTCTCTCCTCCCTCTTTAAACTATTTCCTCCTCTTCTCTAACAATCCCTAAACACACCAACATCCTCCATTAAAACCTATGCTAAGGAAGAAAGGATGAAGAAGGAAGACCTAAGAAAAGAAAGGAGAAGAGATCATCACCTCTACTCAATAGGATCGCGGTTAAGGCAGGAGGAAAATCGGTTTAAGAATATATATTCTCCCTTATAATCTTATGTGTGAATGTGTATAAATAAAATACATGATTTAGTTTAACTTTGTTGTGGAAATATTTTATTTTCGATGGGATAATAATATATATATATATGCGTTTATGGACGAGAATTGATTTTACCATAATGATGTGCAGATCTAATATGTGGTTGTTGGATTTCACTAAACTTGAGATCGTGATCTAACATGTGGTTGCTTGGTTCATGGACCGATATATGTTACATGTATATTGCATGTCAACATGATGATGATGAAGCATGCCTATATCAAATGATGATTTGCATGTGTGTTACATGTTTTGAGTAAAACGATACACGTTGAGTGCATGATCACTTGGGAAAAAGAAAAACATGTAACAAGAACAAGAGAAATATTTTGAATCTAAATGATTCGTGCCTTTTAGGTGTCCTTATGGCGATACCCCATGATGGGTTCCCTGCGGAAGATGATCTCACGATCGTGGGTGGCACCTGTAACAGCCGTAAGAATTAAAAATCATAAAGAGAATAAGCTGTTAAAAAGACCACGCTTTTCTGGTTGTAAACCGTTACTGAATGTATATATCTATTAAATTGTGTTGCTGTATGCTTATGTAAAAGCAATGTGTATGCTGTTCCAACATGCTTTAGATGATGAATTATACAAGATAACCGTGCTAATGATCATGCTATGTTGTGATGTGCATATGTGTATTTTGGGAATGTTTTAGTCGCATTTTGTAATGCTATGAACTACTATATGTTGCTGTCACAAAGATAAAATAAGCGTGGCAAATCATGTGTTGGACCCTAAACGCCATAAATATTTACAAGTGATGGTGGTGGGGGACAGGGGATGCAAGTATATGAGGTTTGTTTCATAAATTCATGTTTTCCCCATATTTTGATGTTGAAAATGATGCTGTCACATAAGTGAAAAAGCGTAACAGAATTGTGAAACAAGGTGGGTATGTCATAAGCTTTGGTGACAATCATAAATACACCTTGATTTGACATGGAACTGTCTCACGGGACATCCAAGAATGTATTCTGGCCATCTAGGTTCAATAAGTCACGGGTAAAGGTTAAGTGTTATCGGTGTTGTATGTGTTGTAGGCAAGGTGAGTCAGTTGGATTCTTGTCACGAGAATCCAATGGGAATGGGTATATGTATAGACTTACTATATATATATATATATATATATATATATCAGTTCGTGTATTATTGTTTCATCCTACTGAGTTAAACTCATTATTTTCCTTCCTACTCTCCACAGATTCAGGAGTTTGAACATCAGGCGGATCGTAGATTCGCGGGAGTATTACTCATCTTACGAACTACGCAGTAGGTCATTCTACTTCGAAAAAACACTACTACTTATTATTATAATCTAAACAGGGTTGGGATTATGGATTTCATTTTTGAATGATTTCAATAATTTTAAATGCACTCGGTTATGGAATATTTTGTGAACACACTTGGTTATTGTTCGGTAGATGGTTGAGACTTCTTATTTGTGTGAGAGTTAGTATTACTTATAGTCGTGAGACTCATGTAATTAGTATTTTATCTTCTGATGTGTATGTGTTGTTATTTTAAACACAGTACTTGAGGTCATTTAAATGAACTACACAGAATTTTAAGATAAACCTTCACTCGGGAATTGTTTTTACGTGAAAACTTTTAGGAAGAGAATGGGAAATTGCAACCCTTTTTCTAAAGGACTGGGCTTGAGGTCTAGTGGACTAGGCTTAAGTCATGGACCCGAGGGTCGGGTCGTTACAAGTACTCCCTTCATAGGCGATACTTTTAATAGGACCTGATCTCCGATTGCAAACTCTAAATCTCGGCGTCGCTTATCAGCATAACTTTTCTAGCGACTCTGTGCCGCACATAATCTTTCTTTGATCAATGCAATTTAATCGGATGAGTCACGAACTATATCTGGTCCCAAGAGTTTGGCATCTCCATCCTTTGTCCAACATGATAGCGAAAGACAAGGCCTCCCGTAGAGTGCCTCGAATGGTGCCATTTCGATACTAGTATGGTAACTATTGTTATATGCAAACTCCACCAAATGCAAGTGATCGTACCAACTACCCCCGAGATCAAAATTGCAGCATCGTAATATGTCATCGAGCACTTAGTTCACCCGCTCCGTTTGTGCATCTGTTTGAGGATGAAACGCAATACTAAAGCCTAGAGAGGATCCCATGGCAGATTGAAAACCTTTACAATAACCCTTTACAATAACGAGACGTAAATGAAAAATCTCTGTCTGAAATGATGGACACAGGAATGCCATGATGTTTAACTATCTTCTTTATATACAACCACGCTAGCTCATCCCCACTATCCGTCATTTTAACTGGTAAAAAGTGTGTTGACTTAGTCAACCTGTCAACTATCACCCACACTGCATTGTGATTCCCACTCGAACGCGATAATCCCGTGATGAAATCCATTGATATATTCTCCAACTTCTACTCTGAAATGTCTAAAGGCTGCAACTATCTTCACTTGCTGACAAATAAAGCATTTACGCACATTCTTGGCAATGTCCCGTTTCATCCCTGACCACCAATACTGTCGTTTCAAATCTTTATACATCTTATTGCCACCAGGATAAATAGTATACTTTCTACGATGTGCCGCATCCAGAATATCCCGTCTCAACTCTGCGTCTTTTGGTACACACTGTAACGCCCCAATTTGAAACTCAAATCTCTAAGAGACTGAATCATATCTCAAGGCATTATGTTTACTATACCACGTGATTAAACAGTACTAAAATAAACCTCAATAGAGGTTTATGAACCTAAATCAGAGTTAAGCTAATCTAGTTCGTCAGAACTTTAATCACCTTTAAATATGGTTAGGCCCAACAAATTTTTTTTCAAAGTTCCCCCTGTATTTTCAGGGTCTAAAACCTGTAAAAGAGATGATTTATCCATAAATAGCATTTCTATATCAATTCCATTCATACCTAGTCATCCACTAGGCTGGATCCAAGCCATAATTCTAAAACATCTCTCGCTTGATAAAATAATATATATATATATATATATATATAAGATTTGTTAAGTGATACTAAATATACATAACTGTGCTTGATTTACATTATATAGTTCAAAAGAATATATATATAAAGCAAGGAAAATAATTGCATCATAACTGAATAATAACAACACCTCAAGTATAATAAACCTGAGGTGGATACTCTCCCTATACCTGCCTCCTCAAATTACTTAACATCCAATCATCCAATGTCTCCTCGATTTCCTGAGCAAAAAGCCCAGTGAGAACTTATAGTACTAACAGGTAGTCACTAATATGAATTTAAGACAATGCAGGTTTTAAAGAAAATCGAGAAATTATAATACAGTAATGTAAAAGCATTTGGTACCTTTACTACAACATAAACCGATAACCATTAACTTACCCATACAAGTATAGATAAACTAACAACATCTCACCATCATAATACTGCGTAGTGTAATCATCTTAGAGTGAAGAGGCCGCGACTAGATGTTTCAGCTCCTAGTCAGTGAGTAAAATCGTGTTCCAACTTAACCGATGTGGAACCCCATCGTTAGTTCCTGATTTTAGACCGAGCGACTGATTTATCGGTTGGTGTGAGAAGCACGCTGGCTCATGATTTGGGTTCAGGTAGACCCTTGACCATAATTTATCGATGTAGCCATTTATGCGGTGGTCAGCCGTTTGACTTGTGCAGACATCTTAATAATCATTAAAATAATCTAGGAGTTGTTACGCTCCTCAAGTCTTTGCCTAATCTAGGCAGCATATAACCTCGACATTTCTAGAATCATACACGTCCCTATTCAAATAGGGCTTTCCAGAAAGAGAAATAGAATAACCTAGATTTCAATAGTTTTTCTATATTATGAGAGTCCCACTCCTGTCATGAGATAGGAAAATATAATGAAAATACGGAACAAATCATTATTTTTAAGAAAACTTCAATGACTTGCTCGTGTATGCATTCAATATCTTTTTTCAGATCACCTTAAAATACATTTTATAATACTATAAGATTTAGTAGTAAAAAATACTTTTTCCTATAAAAACTAACATCCATGTATATGTTGTGATCTCCCATCTAATATTATTCTGGGGAAAGCCGGTAATATAATCCGGGAAAAGCCGGGTAATCGGGGGAAAGCCCGTAATATAATCCGGGGAAAGCCCGTAATAATCATAGCCGAGGGTAAGCCCAGTATAACATATATAGTATATATTCCGGGGGAAAGCCCGTACCTAGGGAATCACCAACACATACCCAACAACTGGGAACCTCCATCCCACACATCATCTCAAAACAACTACTTCTCCCAGCAGCTGAAAGGAAGTATATATATTATAAGAACCCCAAAATCCATTTGGTTTTGGAAATATACCCATCCCCAAAGCTCGATAACGATTAACTCTCGATCCTTTTGAAAATATAGTTTATTTAACTATAAGTAAGAAAAGAATCATCCATATATTTATATATGTATATAACTCATTCATATATATAATTATTAGAAATCTAGTTATTTTAAAAATAACTATTACTGTTTTACATCACTATGTAAAACTATACTTTTAGAGAATTATTTTCACATCAATAGGACATCACAAATAAATCATGCATGCTTTTCCAAAATAATATATTTGATTTACAAATCTAAACCCTATCAAAAACATTGAAAGTATTTTAATGGCTACAAGAGAGTATTTATAAGTTTCTACCTTAATTCCTGCGAGGCTAGCTCTTTACCGCTTTGTTCGCCTCCAATCAATGCATTGGTCCTAGTACAAACTCCCAACTATAAATAATATATTCAATTCACTTCAGAATTTCTAACTATTCACATTAATCTCATACAAAATAATTTGATAATCTAAACTCTAACCTAAATAGTCTATACATGGTCTAAGTACCTTTAATTATTCTCTCTTAACACCTATAAACCTTCAATCTGTGAAAATACCTTATCAAATCAAATAAAGGCTTTATAATTTCAAACTCAAATTACTCCAAACACCCCCTTTTCACTCAAAACTCTTCAATTTGCCTCAAACACCTTATAACCAAAGAAAGGTTTTAGCCAATCATCATAATAAAATTTACTCTAACTAGAAAAGTGTCATTCACAATTAATCTTTACTCTAAAAATATGATTTGCTAAAATCATGATTCAATTGCTATAAATAATCTATTAATCACCAACAAATTTCAATACTAACCTAAAATTACACAATCCTATATCCATAAAAATTTCTCTAATCTTTAAATCAAGGGCTTGAATTTCTATAACTATCATAATTTAGTTTTCAATCCAAAAGCCCTCATTTTATATCATCAAAATATTCTTCAACATCAAATTTCATGATTTTTCTTCACAAAATCCTAATCTAATATCATCATATCAATTTAAACAAGGAATTAATGGCTGAATTTCTTACCTTAACCACAAGGTTACATAGAAAATTCCTCTTCAACTTGATTTATACCTCCAAATCCTCTAGCTTGAACAACAAAACCCAACCAGCAAAACCATCTTCATCTTCAACCTCATCATCGTCATCGTCATCTTCTTTTTCTTCCTCTTTTAACGTCCTTCTCTCTCTCTTTCTCTCTCCTATCTCCCTCTTTCTCCCTTCCTTTCTTTCTTTCTCTCCTTTCTTCTCTTTCTTCTTCTCCTTCTTCTTCTTCTTCTCTCCGACTTCTCTCTCTAACTCTCCTGATTTCTCCCCCTCTTTCTTTCTCTCTCACTTACTCTCTCTCTCTCTAACTTTACTATTTTCTAACTCTCTCACTCTCAAACTCTCTCTTTTTCTAGCTAATTCCATACGGTGGAATTGAAGAAAACTTTCCAATTGAACTTACTAAAGGATGGGCTATAAAGATAAACTCTTTGGTATATGCACATACACATAAATTATGTGTATACACACATACAAAAATCTGTATACAAAGAGATAAACTAATGAGGATTTATTTAATACATCATTACACATAAATAGCTATGTACACACATCTAAATAACGTACAATTGGTCAAAATTATGGTTAAAATCGCGGGTACCTTCGGTACTAGTCAAAATCGTGTTCCGAGCCTCGAATCTATCTTATACGGTGTCTAATTTTCGCACATGAGTAGTCGAAATTCAAAAACTTTTCGAGATCTATCCATTCATACGGTTAGATTCTTCAAATAATCCTCCGATCGAAAACTCATTATTTAATTCTAGACTTAATTATTTTAATAATTAATTGATTTCATAGTCAAATCATTGGATTAGACTCTAATTGACATTGACCGGTCAACTAAATTATTTTGGGTCATTACACACACAACCTTCCTCGAAGCCTCAATCCTCCGTCCTGACCAATGGTAAAGCTATCACCATTTGCTTCTTGCATCAATTTTAATTGATTTTGACACCAATCATCCTTCATTTAAGGCTTTACAATATGACTCAAAAGGGATGGTCTAATGGTCATGCTTCCCAATAACATTTGTCTATCTCCTGTCGTTGCCATGTCGAAGTCGAAAGTTGCTACTTCTACTAATATACTTCATTGCCGAACCATTAGTGTGGCCACTATACCCCTCGGCTGCCAACTTAGTGAATCTGCTACAATATTGGCCTTCCCTGGATGATATAGTAGTGTGAAGTCGTAATCTTTGAGCAACTCCAGCCACCTACGTTGTCGCATATTTAACTCCTTCTGTGAAAAGAGGTATTTGAGACTCTTATCATCTGTAAAGAGCTTAAACTTTTCTCCAATCAAATAAGGCCTCCAAATCTTGAGAGCAAAAACTGCAGCTGCCAACTCAAGATCATGGGTAGGATAGTTTTGTTCATGCAGTCTCAATTATCTTAAGGCATAAGTAACCACCTTATGGCTTTGCATAAAAAAGCATCCTAAACCTTGAATCGATGCATCTGTGTAGATTCCTAGCTGAACTCCGCTCTCTAGAATGATTAGAACTGGTGCCAAAGGCAATTTGGTCTTAAGCTTTTGAAAAGCCTGCTCTTATTCTGCATTTCTTTCTTTGTGAGATTTGGCAAAGGGTCTACAATACTTAAGAACCCCTTGATGAATCGTCGATAATACCTTGCTAAACCTAAGAAACTACGAATCTCAATCACCAAGGTAGGCTGCTTCAACTCAAGTGCCGCTTGAACCTTAGAAGGATTAACCGATACATCTGCTCTAGAAATAACATGCCCAAAAAACTTCACCTCTTCCTACAAAAAAGTGCACTTTTCGAGCTTGGCACATAATTGGTGATCTTTTAATGTTTACAACACCTAATGAAGATGATCTGCATACTCTTCCCGCGTCTTAGAGTAAATCTCGATTCATGAGATTTATAAAAACCGCTGGTGCATTAGTCAAACCAAATGGTATAACCAAGAACTCAAACAAACCGTACCGAGTCAGAAATGCAGTCTTTGAAATATCTTCCTCTCGGACCCTCAGCTGATGGTATCCAGATCTCAGGTCAATCTTAGAAAACCACCGCGCTCCCCTCAGCTGGTCAAACAAGTCGTCAATCCTCGGCAAATGGTACTTGTTCCGAATTGTAACCTTATTCAACTCTCGATAGTCAATTCATAGCCTCATAGTCCCATCTTTCTTTTTCACAAAGAGGACAGGTGCGCCCCAAAGAGAACTATTCTGCCTAATAAAGCCCTGATCACGCAACTTCTGAATTTGATCTTTGAGCTCACACATTTCTAGTGGAGCCATTCGGTAAGGAGTTCGAGCTATAGGTGTAGTACCAGGTTCCAACTCTATGCAGAAGTCAATCTCCCTGCGCGGTGGTAAGCCTGGTATATCGCTAAACACCTCGTGGTACTCACAAACCACATCAATAGTCTCAAACGGCTTACTCTCTACCAAAGGCTCTTCTAGTGTGGTACAACATAGATGGTTATTCATCATCAAACCATCAGTCAGAGTAGTCACTGCAATTTCTTCCTCTCTTGGGATAGAAAATATGACTGCCTTAGCAAAATAGTCCAACCGAGCATGGTAAACCGCAAGCCAATCCATGCCCAGGATCACATCGTACCCAACTAACTCTAGGATAAATAGATCAGCTGCGAAATCTAATTCACCCATGCGAATAAAACAACCTCTACACATATGATCTATAGACACTGGTCTACCCATAGGTGACAACACCTCAAATGGTCTAGCACAACGCTTTAAAACAATTGTTAACGTGCTCACAAATATAGCAGAAATAAATGAATGGGTAGCCCTAGGATCAAATAATACTTTACAAGGTCTTATGTGAATAAGGAAAGTACCTTCCATCATTTCTGCTTGTGCTTGACCATCTTTAGGTATAATGGCATTCATTTGTGGTTGCTGTCCACGACCTTGTGGTCTCCCTTGAGCTGGTGGCAGAGGATAATTTTGCCCGTAACGTCGTTCGTTATTCCCCGTCTGTGCTTTGTCCCTCTTAGGACACTCAGCGGACTTGTGCCCTTTCTCATGACATGTATGACGATTGCTTCTAATGGTCTCTAACCTATCTCATCAGTCCTTAATGCATGGGGTTGTGCTCGAACCACAGCTCGATCATTGGCGTTATTCTCCCCATCAATTTGTTGTCTCTTCCAGTTCGGTTGTCCTTGATGGTTCTGTAGACGATGCTTCCAACCATCCTTACCATTTCCATTTCCACTTTTTTATTTATTCTTCTTAGTTGCTTTAGATTCTGCCTTGGTGTTCTTCTTCTTTCTTACTTCTTGAATACTGTAATCATGTGCTTTGGCACAATTCACCACCTTCTGGTATATGTCAAAGCCAGGCTATCCAATCATATGCCGTGCTATCCTACTGTTTAAACCGTCGGGAAACTTTTCAATTTTGGCTTGTTCAGTTGGTATAAGGTGGCTTGTAAATAGTGATAGTCGATCAAATTCATTTTCGTACTCGATGACTGTCTGATCCCCTTTTTTTATCTCTTGAAATTCTCTTGTCATTGCCTGTCGTGCTAGAAAAGAAAAATAATGCTCGACAAAGAGTTCCTTGAACTGAGTCTGTTAACTGCATGGGATCCACCAACCGGGGCTGGGTATCCCGCTATATAGCAGCATTCTCCTCTAATTGGAACACCGCCATCCTCTGCTTATATGCCTCAGCAATCAAATTGTTCAAAAATCTTATCCATATTTCTACACCACTGATGTGCCTCTGCTGGACCCCCTTTCCCGGTAAAAGCAGTTGGTTTTATCCCTTGAAATTCTCGATAGTATTCTATCTATGACTTCTCTGTGGGAGCCCTCTGATTTACCATTGGTGGCATTACATTCATAACTGCTGGTGCTACTGGCCCCTAGATCATTCCCGTTGGTACTATCTAAGTCTAGTATTCAACGCTATATTGATCAGAGTAGTCATCTACTGCTATAAAGTCTGCAAGTTTATTGTTTCGCCCGTCCCTTGCCCAGCTTCACTTTGAATAGATGGGGTATCTCCCTCACTTCCTTTTTGATTTTGGGTAGTACTTTGAGAACGCGTGGACACCCTATTGGTGCTCTCAGACTCCCAGTCACTAGCTCCTTCCTGTTGACTTCTGCCACGTCCTCGACCTTGATTACCACCACAACCCCTACCCTGACCTCTACCGCGACCTCTAGTGTGAACTTGGCAACTAGGACCTCCCTCACCATCCATAATTCTAATTGTCAAGAAACAAACGAAATCAACACACAAACAATTTCATTCAGCTCATATACAATAATCAAAGTGCTCCTAAAATTGTACCTAACATGATCAATCAAACCTAACACACAATCCCTAGGATTTATGGACCTAGAGGTCTAATACCACTTTGTAACACCCCAAATTTGGATCCTCAGGTCGCCCGCCCCTGAAACAAAAACCCAAAACACTCCAAGATACCACAACATATCTAGCGCCATTACGAGGCAACAATGGATAAATATGGAACTCACATATTAACATAAACCAAATAACTTAAATAATGTTATTAATTAAATAATGATGAAATTGAAGAGTTTAAATAAAATAAAAGTACTATGCAAGAGCAATAAAAGTCTTCGACGCGCAGGTCGGTACTCAAATTAAATGAAAGAATAAATAGAACTTCCTAAAGCAAAATGACTCCTACTAATAAATCTAAATCTAGAAATGAAAGCAGATTCTGAAGCGCCTCCCTACGAATCAAGTTGGTTGTCCTCCCTGCTTACCTTGTCCTGCAAAATTAATAGGTTGGGTCAGACCCCAACTACAGCAAGTTCCGACATTCCTAAAACTCCAGTAGATAAACCCAAACAAGAAATGAATTATTTTATAAAGCTAGATGCCCACACAAATATTATCGACATGTTCCGGTTCCACACCTATTACAAACTACTACATCTATCAGCTGATATGAAGTCGAGTATCTTTTGGATAGTTAAGTTGAGTTCACTACATTCAACCTTTTCTTAAGTTACCCGTCAACTAACCCCATTTTGTGGTCCAGAAGCTAACCCAATCGTACATTGGGAAATCTTGTGTTAACATCAACCCATGCGCTCTATATGTAGGTAACCAACCTCGGCTATGGTTACCTTCATTAATCATCATGCGACCCCTCGGTCATCGCATAACTACAAATTCGAGACAGTTGAGCCAACTACCAAATAACACTACATAACATCCTATGTATCATTCAAATCCATAACAGGATATTTTAGGATGAAAAGCTATTGATCATGAATTCTAGTGTTCGCGGATCTCCCTAAGAGTGTTTCATCATCGCACGTTGACCTCACATACCATACACCATAAGTATAGCAATTACTTAAACAACACAATGACAAAGTATTTCTAGTATAAGCACCTGGTTCCATACTTGAATAACTAGTTCAACATGTCTACAACGTACTCACAAGCAATATAATTCCATATAGAATAATGTAATCAATTTCAAATGGAGGGATGCAAAATCGGAGTTGTAATACATTGATTAGTTCACCCTTATATCAATTTATTAAGCAAAACATATGTATATATATATATGTATATATTAAAATTAAAAATCAGATCTAGTGAACCAATTAACCATGATAGGATTTCCATAAAATATAACCACAAATTAAGTAAACATGACCCAGCCAGAAAATACCCAAATCAGATTAGGCATAATATGTAGTCTACTATTGCTAAAGTAATCTGTCCGAAACTATGTAGTCACCAATATCGAATGGAGTTATCGGATTCAAGTAATCTGGAATTACCCATATTATCTACCTCTTTCCATAAAATATCTTAGAACTTATCCTAACCCAAACCCTCAACTAGAACCAAGACTTAAGCATTAATTAACTCCCATAATAAAAGCAAACCTAGATATATAAATCAGTGTTGAAAAAGATAAGATCAGACGGGATTACTTGTCAAAAGTAGATTTAGATAGACTATTAAAATCAATTTTGGATCATTGAAAATCAACCAAGATTTAATTTAAACAACTCCATTAGCTTTAGGATCGGTTCTAGATCAACATTGGTATCTAGCAAAGAACTTGGAAGAAGCTACGAAGATTTTAGGGATGAGAAACCTACCTGATTAGAATGCCCAAGCCGACACTCCTTACCTAAATAGCAAGATAGCAATCCCCAACTTGAGAAGAACAACAAAATCACAACCCTCTTGAAATCCTCTTCTTCTTCAACTTGAAACCCTCTTCTTCTCCAAGTTTTTTTCTTCTCTCTATACTATCGAACGCTCCTAAACCCATTTTTCTTTATTTTTTTTGAATCGTTGAAAACCCATCTCTCCCATATATACTAACACTAACCCAATTCCAGTGGGTTTCCTAAAATAAGTAAATTTACAATTAAGTGGGTCCCTTATTAAAAGGGTTTCTAATTTAATTAATCACTTACACAAAAGGTACTAAAATAGTTCTCCCACATAACCCACGACCAAAAGTTCCCCAAAAAATTTAAGTGGGTCCTCTCCCACTTAAACCTTGTTTGGATGTGAGGTTACCTCAATCCTAATAATTAAGTGAACCTAAGTTAGGTACTAGGTTATCCTAAATCTATAAACACAAAATAAAACAAAAACAGAACCGAACACAACCACCTAATAATGCACAGAAACTACCAAAAATACCCTTACGCCTAAATTATGGGTAGTACAATTTTAGTGGAGAACGTTATAGGACTTGGTTGATTTCTAAGTTGGAGATGCATTGTAATCGCTGATGTAACCCGGTTACCCAAAAACTACTAATATTGGGGGCAGCTACTTCTGATAAGGGCACCCCATTAGAGTCTAGGATAGATAGGGTTTATATTTATTATATATAAACTAATCTAGTTAGAACCCTTTTTGCTCCCATCGATTAGAAGAGAGAGGGAGAGGGAGAGGGGTTAGCTAGGGCTGAGAGGGAGAGCTCTGGAAGAAGAACCTAGAGATCTCCATGTTGCTTGAAAGTTTGATCAAAGAAAGAAGTGAGTGCGAGAGAGAGAAAGTGTAGACTTCGAGTTGCAGAAAGATTCTCTTCTTCTTCATTATGTTACGAAGACAATTTTGATACGAGGCAAGTAGTAACTTGCTCTTTTAGTGTAGACTTAGGTTTTCTACGTGTTTTGATGCTTATATAATGAATGGATCCATGAAAACTAAATTTATGTGTTGATTACATGATTCCTTAATGATTGAATGCATGTAATCCATGATTGTATGATGTGTGTGTGTTTTCTAATGGTTAGAATGCATAGAATCTATGTATATTTGATGAATATATGATTCCCTAATGTTGCAGGTAAGAAAACCAAATTTTTCGGAGTTTATATGAAGAACAAACCCTAAAATCGCGAAAAACCCAGAAGGTATGGTATCGATACCAGGTAGCAGATAGGGCTAGTATTGATACCCCCTCTCATGGGTATCGATATTAACCCCATCTGATGCAATTAGTGAGCTTGGTATCGATACCCACCAGAAGGGTATCGTTGCCAGCAAGCCTTTGACCCCTAAATTATTTTTGGAGTTCTTTATGAAGATTGGCACTTGTTTAGATGATAATCATGAAGCATATCATGCATATTATAAGAATATACGTGTTCATGAGCAAGAATGCGTGCTTAAACTCTTAATAGTATATTTTCATGATTATGAACACATGTGGACACAGATGACATGTATAAAACCTCTATAAGCCTAGTCCTCTATAGTTTAGGTCCTGTATAGACATTGTCTTCTCCAAGCGAGGTCTATGGAATCGTCAAGTGAGGTCTATGGAATCACTTGACACGTAAGTAACGCCGATAGGGTTACCAGTGTTCGGGGGACGAATTTCGAGGCAGTTCATCGAATTCAAGTAGCGCATGGCTAGTATCTCTAGTGAACTACAGGGACGGGTGAAACGTGGGTAGTAACTAGAAAACATTACTTGTAGCGAGAATCTAATCATAACTGAAGATCATAAAACACAACAGCCGTGTATCGTGTGAATCTTTTATCTTGTTAAATAGGTTTACTTTATCTCATGACATACCTTGTATCTATGTTAAAATACTTACCCTTGTGAAGTATAGGGATAATCCAAATCTAGGCTAAGGGAACTAGTGAACTTGTTGGCTAGATTTTTGCCTAGCACCACTACTTTACAGGTCTAGGGCAATAGGCAAATCCTCGGTAGAAGCGGTGATCGTGTTAAGATATGAATACGTCTTCGGAGACTTCCAAGAGTTTCGTGAAGATGCAGGACATTCTTCTAATATGTTCTGTTTGGTTTGGACATTGTTTAGTCCATTATTCTTTGGGTTTATCTAATTAACCATTTGTTTGAATTAGTTTATTAGTGAAGTTAATAAACTTTATTTTAGCTTTATTTTACTTATGTCTTGAATGTGAGTGCAACTTCTAATTAGCTTGGTGTAACACGTACACCCTAGAGTTACAGGTTGTAAATGGTTTCGCAGGAATGCCCAGTTCTCATCGAGTAAAAGCTTCAATCCTGAAATGTGAGGGTGGGGCATTACAGTTGGTATCAGAGCCTTAGGTTCAAAGTCCTAGAGGGAGTTGTGTTAAGTTAGGTTGATATTTGTGACACATAGGCACATCTTTTGACACGTTTGGATGTTTGGTTGTCTTTGTGTGGTTGTTGTTTCTTGACAAGTCTAAGAGTTAGACTATGTTGATTGGGTCGATAGTTTGGTTATGAACTTATTCTAGATGAGTGGGTATAAGGAAACAGGTAGAATCGTATCATGTTTAGGGACCGCCATTAGCAGAGTAAGTGGAAACACCTACGTAGTTTTAGTTGTGTAGACACCTCACATGTTTAGGTTTTCCCTACGTTTGAAAGTTTGGTGGAACCATCTATTTCACCGATGTAGTGCAAGAGCTGGGAAAGCAAAAAATGTCTTAGTAAAGGGACTTATTATACACATTAAGATGTGCCGTAGATGTTGAATGTCCATATAAGAATAGGATCTATATAGGTATGAAACAGATACACTAGATGTGGATGTGCAGGAATAGGTAGTGATGACTGCCAGCCTTATCAGCAATGGTTTGAGAGTAGTAGCCTATAGACAGGCTGAGGCTATAGACTAAAAAGTAAGCAATAAGGTGTGAGACCTTTTTGTTAGTGATATCTCCTATAGGTGAAAGGATACAAGTGAATAGTATTTATGGGATTTAATAGTCCGTTGTGGAGGACTGGACTTCTTCTTAGATCATTTTTATAGATCTAAATGGTTGAGACTGATCTTAGGCATGGAATGTCTTGTTGCTTAACACGTATAGTTAGGTGGTTCTGCCGAACTAGTAGCACCATTTATCCCAATGGAGAGGATGTTGTATCAGTGTGTAGAGGTAATGGTCTTGGACAGACATACCTACACTTTGTCTATCTATGATTTAAGAATTCTGCAGTATATATCGGCGTTGATGAAATCTGCGATATATATCGGTGAGGTACGTACAAATCAGGTTGAAATATCACATATTCCTCGGTGAATGTCTAAACCAATAAACACTAATCTAAGTGTATATGGAAGGGGGATCAATATCTACCTATTTAAAATTTAATTCACAATGAATTCATAATAAGTAGAAATTGAAACAAGCAAGTATTGACTTATTTGATTCTCGAATGCGGAATTAAGAGAGAATCAAATATTTCAATCTTGCACAAAAATCATTCACACAAATTAGCATTCAACACAAATGATTTTTGTTGACGGGGAAAACCTAACGGAAAAAACCCCGGGACCTAGTCCAGAAATTATCACTAAGAGTTGTGAGAAATCTTACAACCGTTCACATCGACAACACGACTCCCTCATGCAAACTCGACCGGTCTTTCTCCACGACCCGAATCCACGAATCGCCTCTTCAATGATATGTGCGTCACCAACTCGGAATCCACCAAGCCTCGCACTTGTAGCTCGAATCCTCAAGCCTCTTGTACGCCTCCAACCCGGAATCCACCAAGCCTCGTACTTGTATGCTCGAATACACGAGCCTGCACCTCGCCGGAACTCCACCGACGAACTCACCGGAACTCCACCGGTGACTGTAATGGTGTTTGAAGATTTGGGTGTTTCTTCAACACTCTTTAGCTCTCATGCTAGAATGATATGCAATATCTAGCTAAAATGAAAAGCCCTATGAGAGTAGAACAAAATCAACTCTCAAGAAGAAGATAGCTCAATCTCTCTCAAGATCTTGAAGCCCTAGCTAGTTGGAGAAGATGACTACAATGGTTTCTCCCTTCTAAGCTCTAACTCTCTTCTTCTCTCTAGATGCATAACCTAAAATGGTTTGCCTCTCTTCTATATAAAGAGAAGGAACAAAACCTAAGGTCATTTGGGTCAAAAGACCAAAAGGGTATCAAACCCAAGGTCTAAAAATCGCGCAGAACACAAAACCCAGAAGGGTGTATCGATACACCTCCAGAGGGTATCGATACTGAGCTAACAGGAGAGCTCAGTATCGATACTCACTGAGGTCAGTATCGATACTGTCCTCACCTGTTGAACAGATGAGGTCAGTATCGATACTCCCTTTCAGGGGTATCGATACACACTGGGAATTTTGCGAACTGCCCTTAGTATCGATACTTCTAGAGATGGGTATCGATACGGGCAGCGAAGTATCGATGCGAGCCCCCAGAGTATCGATACTGACCTAGCCTGTAAGTCAGCTAGGTCAGTATCGATACTCCTCAGAGAGGAGTATCGATACCAGCCTAGCCTGACTTACAGGCTAGGTCAGTATCGATACCACCTTCAGAGGGTATCGATACCACCTTGCCCATAAGCTAGAAAAGCTTCTAAAAAGAGTTCTACATTCATCCTAGCTTATGTGGCTAAGTCTTAATGCATTCTAACCACCTATTAATGATAAACATGGTAACTTACCAAAGTGTGGTGAGTTCCGGTGGTGAGTTGAGTCCGTTAGCATGCTTTCTCTTCGATCTTCGATGGAGTGTGAGTTTGCACGAAGGATACACCCTAACTCTAACTCAAGCATGGACTTACAATTGAGTACATTGTCTCATCATGAACATTGACAAACCCAAAGGGACCTTTCAAATTCCCCCTTTGTCAATTTCATGACAAAACCCATACATAAGAAAATTTCCAAAGTACAACATTACAACACGAATTCTCTTACAATGGACTCAATAAAATGCAAAACCTCCCCAATAATAAATGGACAACAATCACAGGAAAATTTCTGCAAAATCACACAAGAGTCATCAAGGCATCATAATATACACAGTAAACATTAACCTTGAGTTTCTTGAAACTCCCCCTATCTTATACAACTCCCCCATAATTACTTCTCCCCCTTTTTGTAATGAAATCGACAAAGGCACGAGGGGGTAGAGGAGCATAAGACGGGAGGTTCACCATTCAACAAGTCAAAACCATTCACGATGATAAATGAGACTTGAAGCATATAGAGATAACCAGCATATAGGATAATCCATAATAATTCATTTGAACCAAAATGAGATTTCCAAGAAAGTTATGAACAAAAATAAACACGCATAGATATCTCAAATACACAATATGATGAAGGAGAAATGGAAGACTACATAAATAAACCAAGTAGTGTCCTAGTCTAATCATACTCTTCACCACAGTCAACCCTAACTTCTTTTCTAGAATCAAAAGACGAACCAGACCCGACAAGACTAACAAATTGATCGGGAGAAGAAAGGTATGGTTCAACACAATCCCTTGAAGGACGGAACGTAGAAGCGTTAAAAATGAACCTTTTCAAAACCGTATCAGAGTAAACGTTCTCTCTGGATACAAGCTGGGAGTTTTTCACAAAATCTATCATGTAAACCATATTTTCAACAAAAACTCCCCCTAAATCGAATCATTCAAGACTTTTTCAATAGAAGATAGTAAGATTCGATAAAAAGACACACTGACAAACTGCTCTACACATGAGCATAAGTGTCAAGATTTAATCCCAACCATGTGAGAAACATTCAGTGTGAGCCATACGGTGAATCAAGACCATCAAGATGAGGAAATTTACACAAGTCTATGAAAGCATCATAAGCAACTGGTTTTCAAGAAGATATTCAAACATAAACCATGAAAACACAAGTTGAATTGACCACAGAGTCCATCGAACAATGGAACAAGTGTGTGTGCAAGTGATGATGTCGCAAAATGTGAAAAGATCCTTGAAAGTTGATAAACATTAAGATTCTACTCTCTCTCTTCACTATTCCAAACCACACTAGTATGGAGGACGAATCACAATGCACGTTCTAAGTAGTTCAAGACCAACATGTTAAGGCATTTCCATTAAGGTGTATTTTAGAATACAAATAGCCCAAGAGCATGTCTCATGACTCATCAAATCTGTCCAAGAGTTTATTATAGATTTGTTATTGATTTGCTCTCAAGGCACCAAGACTTGTCATGTGGTCACACTACGAACTATCATGCCACCAAGCTCAAAATCTTTTACGAGAGCTTACTCTTTAGGTGGCTCCACCAAGCTCAAAATCATTTACGAGAGCTTACTCTTTAGGTGGTACACCGAGTTCAAAATCTTTCACGAGAACTCACTCTTGAGGTGTATAGCAATAATATATATTATCAATAAAGCATAAGTGCTATGATAGTTCGTCCACACTAGTTTAGTTCGAAGTAGTTCGAAAGAAGTACCGAACATACAAACTAGGATCAATCCACACACATTCAATCAAACACAAGATACAAACATAAGTTCAGAAAAGTTCGAGTGAAATGTGTGAAGCAAGGAACTTGAGAATTCATAGTCTATTATCCAAAGATATTTAAGAAATCCAAAGACTTATGATCTCAAGAGCAAGTGACCAAAAACCTTATCTAAGATATTCAAGATGCAAGGAAATGATCACAGTAAAGACACATAGGTCAAGACCAAATCAAAGCACAAATGATCTATGTGCAAAGCAAAGATACTACGGGAGAAAAACATGCAAAAATGCCATGGATTTTCAAAAACACGAAGTATCACAAAATTCTTTCTAGAATGTGAGACAAGAAGTGCAATACAACACAAACTAGAAGAAACACACTCAACTACCCATTATGAGAGAAGAACATGAAACACAGGAGTGGGAGAGTGAAACTGGGTGATCTCAAGACACGGAGACTACACCAAATGCCCTTCTAAGAATAACAAAAATCAAAGAATTCAAGGGCAAGGTGAGGATATCAACAACTAGTATATCATTCAACACATACTTATAATGAATCACCTTCTTTTTAACTAAGTCACGGATAAGGTGCAACCTACTATCAATGTGCTCAGTTCTAGAGAGTTGATCATGAATCATGGTGATATCAAAAGTACTAGTGTTACCACAACAAACAATTAAAGTGGCATGCATCAAACCATAATCAATAGACATATGCAACATCCAAACTAATTGAGTGAAGTATAAACCTGTCGTGATAACCTCTGCCTCTGTTGTGGATAAGGGTTGGGAGTCTTGCTTCATGTTCTTCTTAATATCCACATTCCCAGCCCAACCCACATCGGAGTAGGCACAATCTTTGAGGTTCTTTGCCCAGTTCAAAACCTAGATTCTCCTTGGAAAATCTCTGCACTATCACAAGAAATTCATCAAAAGAATCGGGTTTCTCTCGGAGGGAAACCACCCATGTGAACCGAGAGAAACCAATGACCATAATCAAAATAAATCATTTTAGTACATATGGTCAAATAACCAAAAACCAAACAACTTGAGAGGGATTCAAAGACATTGGTTGGCTCGAAATCAATTGAGACGACAAACAAGATATACAGTATTTACAGTTTGTTACCTCATTCGATTCCGATGGTTTCACCCCCACAAATGTTATTGGGGATGTGGAGCCTTGCCCCCTTGAGTCGACGTGTGTTCAATGTTGTCAACTCGTTTCTTCACCCATACCAGCTTCTCTATCTTCTTCGGGATTTCAACCTTTGGCATTGGTGTTGGGGCTTGCTTCACTTTGGTCTTCTTGCCTTGCTTCTTGACATATGGTCTCTTGCCATTTGTATTTCTACAGCTGTTGGGATTTGCAAGTCTCCCAATCTCTCCGGTCAAAGCCTTTGCTTTACCTTGAAGTTGCTTGAACATCTTGAGCAACTCCTTTTCTCTTTGTGACCGGTGGAAGTCTTCTAAGTAGAATTTGCAAGTATTTTGCAAGTGACCATGATATCCACAATATGAGCATGTGTGGATGTCATGAGGCAATCTCCTTGTGCCTCTTGGCTTGGCTTGTGGCTTGGCAACCTTCTTTGGAGCTTGTTGCTTGCCAACATGCTCTGGAGCTTGTTTGTCGGCATGCATAACAGCTGTCTTTTGTGGAGAAGGAGTCTTAGCTTTCACAAAGGTCATTGGCATTGAACTACTAGCAACTTTACTTGGATCAAATCCGAGTCCCTTCTTGTCACCCGAATTCTGCGACCCTTTCAACATTGACACAAGTGTATTCGACCCGTGATTGAACTTTATAAACATCTCCTTAGACTCTTTCAGCTCATCCTTCACTTTCTTCATTTCATCTAGAAGAGATGTAACTCTCTCATTTGCCACAGCAAGCTCATTCTTGAGAAACTTGATTTCTTTTTCTTTTCCTTCAAGAATCTCATTGCCTTCTACCTCTCTCTTGGAGGCTTCTTCCACTTGAAGAATTAGATCATTCTTCTCAGTCTCAAGACTTGAAACCATCAGTTTTAGCTCTTTGTTGTCTTTGGATAAGCTCTTACTGTTTTTCAAAATTCTTGAGAACAATTCTTCTTCGTGGAGATCATCTTCACTCTCATCCTCCTCACTTGAGGTTTGAACATTTCCCTCATCCTCTACTTGCTCATATGAGGAGGCTTGTGAAGCAGTGAAGCAAACATAATTTCTTGTAGTTTCATCTTCACTGTTATGAGAAGAGTCGGATTCTGACGATGAATCATCAAAAGTGACATTCATCGCATTCTTTCCCTTTGAATCACCAAAGCTCTTCTTGTTTGGGCAAATATTTGCCATGTGTCCAAAACCTTGACACTTGAAACATTGAACCTCCTCATAACTCTTCTTCTTCTCAAACCGATCTTCATTTGGTTTGGACTTGGAGAAGGAAGAGTTCATCTTGTCGAATACCTGAGATCCACCTCTCTTCTTTTTCATATACTTCATGAATTTTCTTGTGAGGATAGCAATCTCATCATCGCTTGAGTCATCAGAGGATTTATCTTTTGATTTACTAGCTTTCTTGAAGGCCTTGAAAGCTATATTCTCGGACTTCTTTGTAGAGCGGAAGTTTGACTCGAATGTCCGGAGATTTCCTGCAAGTTCCTCAGGTAGAAGAGCATCAATATCTTTACTCTCCTCAATAGCCGTAACTTTGGCTTCAAATCTCTTGGGGAGAGATCTTAGAACCTTACGGACTATCTTGGAGTTGGAAATAGTCTCTCCTAAGGCAAACATGTTGTTTACAATTTCACCGAGTTTGCCATAGAACTCGTTGAAGGTCTCACTTTCCTCCATTCGAAGATTTTCGAATTGGGTTGTCAACATTTGCAACTTTGCAATTTTGACGGTCTGGGTACCTTCATGTGTGACCTCTAATATCTTCCATGCCTCTTTGGCCACAAGGCAATTGGATATACTACGAAACTCATCAGCTGTTACAGCATTGAATATGGCATTAAGGCCTTTGCTGTTATATGTTGCCTTATCTAGTTCATCTTTAGTCCAGGCATCACTAGCTTTAAGTTTAGTCACAACAACACCATCAATTGTGGTGGTTGTAGTTGGAGGGGACCAACCATACTCTACAGCCATCCAAACTCTTTCATCGATAGAGCTTAGGAAGGCTCTCATGCGTGCTTTCCAATACGCATAATTACTACCGTCGAACAGTGGAGGTCTGTACACGGAACTTCCTTCCATATTTCACTACACGGATCTCACCGGGATGTAAAGCCCTAAATGGTGAACTATGCTCTGATACCAATTGAAATATCACCTATTCCTAGGTGAATGTCTAAACCAATAAACACTAATCTAAGTGTATATGGAAGGGGGATCAATATCTACCTATTTAAAATTTAATTCACAATGAATTCATAATAAGTAGAAATTGAAACAAGCAAGTATTGACTTATTTGATTCTCGAATGCGGAATTAAGAGAGAATCAAATATTTCAATCTTGCACAAAAATCATTCACACAAATTAGCATTCAACACAAATGATTTTTGTTGACGGGGAAAACCTAACGGAAAAAACCCCGGGACCTAGTCCAGAAATTATCACTAAGAGTTGTGAGAAATCTTACAACCGTTCACATCGACAACACGACTCCCTCATGCAAACTCGACCGGTCTTTCTCCACGACCCGAATCCACGAATCGCCTCTTCAATGATATGTGCGTCACCAACTCGGAATCCACCAAGCCTCGCACTTGTAGCTCGAATCCTCAAGCCTCTTGTACGCCTCCAACCCGGAATCCACCAAGCCTCGTACTTGTATGCTCGAATACACGAGCCTGCACCTCGCCGGAACTCCACCGACGAACTCACCGGAACTCCACCGGTGACTGTAATGGTGTTTGAAGATTTGGGTGTTTCTTCAACACTCTTTAGCTCTCATGCTAGAATGATATGCAATATCTAGCTAAAATGAAAAGCCCTATGAGAGTAGAACAAAATCAACTCTCAAGAAGAAGATAGCTCAATCTCTCTCAAGATCTTGAAGCCCTAGCTAGTTGGAGAAGATGACTACAATGGTTTCTCCCTTCTAAGCTCTAACTCTCTTCTTCTCTCTAGATGCATAACCTAAAATGGTTTGCCTCTCTTCTATATAAAGAGAAGGAACAAAACCTAAGGTCATTTGGGTCAAAAGACCAAAAGGGTATCAAACCCAAGGTCTAAAAATCGCGCAGAACACAAAACCCAGAAGGGTGTATCGATACACCTCCAGAGGGTATCGATACTGAGCTAACAGGAGAGCTCAGTATCGATACTCACTGAGGTCAGTATCGATACTGTCCTCACCTGTTGAACAGATGAGGTCAGTATCGATACTCCCTTTCAGGGGTATCGATACACACTGGGAATTTTGCGAACTGCCCTTAGTATCGATACTTCTAGAGATGGGTATCGATACGGGCAGCGAAGTATCGATGCGAGCCCCCAGAGTATCGATACTGACCTAGCCTGTAAGTCAGCTAGGTCAGTATCGATACTCCTCAGAGAGGATTATCGATACCAGCCTAGCCTGACTTACAGGCTAGGTCAGTATCGATACCACCTTCAGAGGGTATCGATACCACCTTGCCCATAAGCTAGAAAAGCTTCTAAAAAGAGTTCTACATTCATCCTAGCTTATGTGGCTAAGTCTTAATGCATTCTAACCACCTATTAATGATAAACATGGTAACTTACCAAAGTGTGGTGAGTTCCGGTGGTGAGTTGAGTCCGTTGGCATGCTTTCTCTTCGATCTTCGATGGAGTGTGAGTTTGCACGAAGGATACACCCTAACTCTAACTCAAGCAAGGACTTACAATTGAGTACATTGTCTCACCATGAACATTGACAAACCCAAAGGGACCTTTCACAGGTGGTCAGTTAATTCCGCGATATAAATTGGCGAGGACCCGAGGGTAATTGTCGGGCAAAACACAACACCGATATCTAAAGACTTTCTTTGATGACCTAAATGAAAGGAATAACATGAATGAAACAAGTACAACGACTTGGGTAAAGAATTACCCAGTATAGTTTACCTCCTTGGAGTGCACTTGCTCTTTTGAATAAGATAAAGGTGAGTCTATGAGACTTAGCATAGACTACCAAGTTGTGAGTAAGGTATAGGTTTGGAATGAACATATGTCCATTACCTAGGAAATAAACCTTAATTGTTTGGCTCAAAGGAGCGTAATAGTTTCTCATTTTGACTTAAGGTAATACTATCAACTTGAGTCTGGAACAGGACTTTTTGTGATTAGGTTTTGTATAAGAGAAGAATCTATAGAGATTTTCGGTAATGTTGATTGAGCTTGTGAAGGCCTCAACATTTTTGGTAGACCGTGTTATTCAGGCCTAATTTTAGAGATGTTGGATTAGGTTGTAAATACCTTTATAGTTGGTTTCGTGATCAACTCCGAAATGCATGAGGGTAGTAGGACCCATTGTGAAAGGTAATGTAAGCACTGAGAGTATGTTAATATTTTGCCAAAAATTCGTCAAATATGAATTTTGGGCAGCATGAGGTGAATATTATGGGACATGAAGTGTCCGGTATTGAGGTGAATGTGATATCTCTTCAAATGATCGTGACTGAGGGACGAAATCTTTTTTACTTGGGTCAGGCATTATTGATGGTTCATTGTGGGAATTTTTTCGTAACACATTTTCCTAAGGCACTTTTTGCTAGGGAAGGTGTGGAGACGTTCGAGTAAGGAAGTTAATAAAAAAAAGTTACACCCCACCATCATTACCCCCTCAACCACTACCTCTACCACCACAACCTAACGACCACCAAAAAAAACCACTTCCCTACTGCCACTATGTCGACCACCACGCCATTATTACTACCGCATCCACCACCATATCACCGATTCCACCATCAAATTACCCACTCCATTAGCACCACCACCTCCCAAGCTCAACCCATCCCTTTTTCGTATTTCTCTGACTCTCAATATATTTATGCTCTCTCACCCTTTCTCCCTTTCTCTCTCTCTCTCTCTCTCTCTCTTGATATTTACTTTGATAGTAATAGGGGAGGTTGAAGTGAAGATGTGGTCCAGGTGGCGAGATTGGAGTGGTATTGGAAGGGGCGGTCGAGATGAATGCGTTCAATGTACCCATCCTTACTCCGCCTACTATATACATTTATAATAATTGAAAAACGCAAAATAAGGGCATAACTAAAGCTAAAACTGCACTAAAATATGGTTTTTGTCTATTTTGAAATTTAATAAAATGTAAATGGTATTGGAAACATTTAAAAATGTGATTTTAGATAAATTGAATTGTTTGTCAAATTTTTAGTATTTAGCTTCTTAAAAGAGGGTTTAGGGCAATTTCATGTTTAATTAAATCTCCCAAGTCATATAATATAATCCAACAAAAAGATGATGAGTTAATTGGTGTGACACCTACTTCACAAGTAAGTGTACAATATGGAACTCATCGGTGACTTAGAATATTTCCATATTGCAAACCCCTGGAGAATTTTATACATAACGTAATCCGATGGTAGTGTATGAATTCAACAAACCCTCGTGCTATGCGTCTGCCTTGGGGTGTTATTCGCACACCATGGATTGTCGTCTTGTTAAGGATATTCTGTAAGACTTGCAGGATCCTATGACTTATGGTGTCATTAGCAAAACCAAGTGTTGGGTAATACCTGCATAGCTCTCTGTACTACCAAACATTCCCACATGCATCACTAGTATTCTTATATCCGTTGGATTGGTTCGAATCATCCCAAGCTTTAATGGGAAGCTGGATTTTTTTTATATCCTCAACATGTACGTAAACCAGGATCAACCTTTGAATTCGTCGGATTAGTTTGGATCAACCTAGTTAGGAACTAATTTTGACCAATTTTTTTATTAGTTTATCTGTAATGTCTACAAAATAACTCAATGCATGTTTATTTCTCAGCACCGATCAGTACTAATAAAAAATAGGTAAGTCTGTCATTTAGTCCCAAATTAGTGCCTTACAAACTCTTATAAATCAACCAAACAATTAACATCTTAATACTAGTCAAGCCAAGCTAGTTGCTCGTAAAGAGTGGGAATAAGATATAATTAATTAAAATGGCTTCCAAGAATAAAAATGTACAAGTAATGGTGTCGGTGATCTCCATGTCTATCCTACTAATGATGAATACAACTAGTGTTTCTGTTGAGGCATCTCTTGATCCTACTATAGAGTTGTGCATAAAGGATTGCACGGTGAAATGCCTGAAAGACCCAAAATTGAAGAATCCTACTCCAACGTTTTGCGAGAAAAATTGCCGTATGTTCTTCTGCACACCAGAAAAAAAGGAAAGTGGTTATGCAAGTAATATGAGTTGAATTAGGCATTTTAATTACTACATATATCAACCACAATTGATCAGTAAGCTCCATTGATGCGTCTGTATTCTTAAAATTTGATCTATTACCGTTAATAAACTATTTATATTCTTATTACTTTTTGTCCTTATGCGTGTGCTTATTTCAATGTTTATAATATTCCATCTCATTCATCTTTAGATCTTTCTAAAGTACAACTATCGGTTGATGTTAATTTGTAACTGAGTTATGCAACCAACCAATTTCAAATCCTAGATGTCGATCAGTCATAAGGCATCTTGTAATACCCTTTCTTTAGAAGTTACTAACGTTAGGGGGGCACTCACTATTGTTAAGGGCACCCTGACAGAGTTTTAGTAAATTTGGGTTTATATTAGTTATAAATATAAACTAACCCCAAAGCCCCTTCTTGTTTTGATCGACCAAGACAAAGGGAGAGCAAGAGAGAGAGGATTGGCCAGGGCAAGAAGGCAGAGAAACTCCAAGTTTTTCTTAACGGTTCAATCGAAGAAAGATCGTGTACGTAAGGGAAGGGGCTGAAGGCTTCAAGAATAGGGATTGCTCTTCTTCCTCGCGATTTCAGAGAAGGTTTTGCTTTGAGGCAAGTAGTAAGTTGCTATTTTGGGGTAGATTTAGGTTATTCATGTTGTAGTTATGTTTCCTTAAGGATTGAATACATGAAAACCTAGCTTGTATGTTGTTTATATGTTGTTGCATGTGAATTATGGGAGAGAATACAAGTAATTCATGATCGTATGATGTGTGCATGTTTCTAATGGTTAAAGTGCATGAAATCTATGTATATGAGAGGTGTGTGTGAATCTCTAATGTTTGCAGGAGAGAAAACCAAGTTTCCACGGAGTTTTGATCATGAACAAAACCCAAATCACGAAGGCACCTAGAGGGTATCGATACCTGCTCATCCCCGAGCAATAGATAGGGCTGGTATCGATACCCTCACTGGTGAGTATCGATACTGTCCTCATCTGATGCATAAGGCAAAGTTGGTATCGATACCACAAAGAGGGTATCGATACCAGCTATTACTGATGCTAACTGGGTAGTTAGGGGTATCGATACTAACTGATTGTCAACCCTAAAATAGGTTGTTTTGGAGCCCTTTTGATGGTAAGCTTTTGGTTAATTAATATCATGACATATGACATGTAGGATATGGTTTATTTATGGGTTTAAAAAGCATGGAATGCATGTTTAAACTATTTGTTAACTGCTTTAATAAAGATGAACACTTGTAGACACATAGAATATGTAAAAACCTCTATAAGCTTAATGTGTGCTTAAACAACTTGTTTAGCTTGTGTGCAAACATAGTTTATGTCCTGTATAGGCCTGGTCCTCTCCAAGCGAGGTCGACGGAATCGCCAAGTGAGGTCTACGGAATCACTTGAGACGTAAGTAATACCGTCAGGGTTACCAGTGTTCGGAGTACGGATTTTGAGGCAGTTCATCGGATTCACGGGGCGCACGACCAGTGTCTCGAGTGAATTATAGGGATAGGAGAAACGTGGGTAGTAACTAGAGTACACCACTTGTTGTGAAAACCTAATCTTAAGCAAAGATCATAAAGCACAACAGCCATTATCTTGTGCATCTCTTTACCATGTTTAATCGTTTATTGACATATCTTATGCAATATTGTTAATGCACTGTTGTGAAACTCATGGTTATCCTAAATCTAAGCCAAGGGAACTAGTGAACTTGCTTGCTAAGTTTTGACCTAGCGCTATTAATCTTTTCAGGTCCAGGTCATCAGGCGAATACTCAGTAGCAGAGGTGTTCGTAAGGCAAGAATAAGTCTTCGGAGTTCTCCTAGATTTCCGTGAAGACATTGGCTATTCTTTAAATTAAGTTTAATTTTGGTTTGGTCACATGTTTAGTCCCTTGAATGAATTGCTTGCTTGTTGTTTGCTGCTTGGCTTGGATAGCGATAGACTTAGTTCCGTTTCTTACCCTCTTTTTCTTTTATCTCAGAACTATGTCTGGGAGGCGAGGAGGAGGTAGAGGTGGTCGGCGTGGAGGTAGGGGTGCTCGGGGGAACAACGATGATGTTCCTACTAAAGAGGTGAATGCATCACAACCCGAGGTTCCTCCATCACTACAACAGGGAGACATCGGGCAAGGATCGGGTCAGAATCGGACAGGAGGTGTCAATCCTCAGATGCTGGAGTGGACAATGTTACGTCAGTTGATCACGGAGTCAGTTGGAGTAGTTGTGGATGCCAGGCTGGATGCTAGATTGGGTGCTAGGGGTCCTGTGGCACCAGCTCCGGTTCAAGTGCAACACCCACCAGTGGTACGAGATGGAACACCCATGTGGCTGGAGTTGCATAAACACTTATTGAGTTTAAAGCGACGAACTTTTGGGGGTTCTACAGATCCGTTAGTAGCTCATTAGTGGATCAAGGAGTTGGAAAAGACGTTCCATTCTTTTGAGTGTCCAGAAGAGTACAAGCAGAGGTTTGTGGCTTTCCAGCTTGTAGATGACGCTCTGGATTAGTAGGAGTCTCGTTCTCAGGATTACGATACTACCACTCTAACTTGGCAGTAGTTTCAAGTGATGTTCTTTGACCAGTACTTTCCTCAAAGTGCACGAATGGCGATGGAGAAGGATTTCCAAGAGTTAAGACAAAAAGAAGACCAAACAGTAGTCGAGTATGAGAGGAAGTTCTCCGGACTGGCTTTGTATGCATCGGGTCTTATTCCGACTGAGCAGAGTAAGATACAGAAGTTTTTGAGGGGATTGAACTGACAGATCTCTAGGCATATCATTGGGCAGCCGAGTTTTGATACATTTTCCAAGGTTGTGGAGTGTGCACGACTCCATGATCAGGAAATCCAAGAGGCACACTGGAAGAGGAGTGAGAGAGCTGAGACCAAGTCAGTCGATAAACGTGATCAGAAGAATGGTCAAGGATAGCAAAAGAAAAACCGTGACAACTGGAGTAACTGGAAGAGACAGAAAACTAAAGAGAAAAACACCGGTGTGGTAGTTCTTGCACAGCTCGAAGCACTGAGAGCTGAAGGGGGCAATAGACGACCAATTAGAGGTCCTTGTTATGCCTGTGGTGAGATAGGACACAGAGCAGTAATTTTCCCACAAGGAAATGGGGCACAAGGGTCTAGGCAGAATCAACAGCCGAGGCAGAATAGACAGGGTCAAGCTCGACCACAACCAGTGCCTAACCAGGAAAGATAGCAGCATGGACAGCAACAAGGACAACCTCAGGGTAGAACCTACGCTGTAGTTCCTAGGGATGTGAGAGCGCTAGAGGGAATGATGGAAGGTACGTTCCTAATTCACACTTGGCCTAGCCGAATCCTTTTTTATTCTGGAGCTTCTCATTCCTTTGTATCACGTATATTCTTGGACACCTTGAGACTTAGGCTAGAAAAATATGAATACTCTTTTTCTGTTATGTTACCTATGGGGAGGACAGTACCAGTAGAACTAGTTTGCAAGGGTTATGTTATTAGTTTGAAAAAACTAGACTTCGCCTGAGATCTTTTTATATTTGGTCTAGAGGGATTTGATGTGATACTAGGCATGGATTAGCTTGCTGCATATCATGCAAAGTTGGATTGTTATGCGAAAATGGTAATATTTTCTATAGCAGAGGAAACGACATATGTGCTGTCATTATCGCAAGGATGTGGTCTTAAGAGGACACACCTGTGCTTTATGGATATATTGGAGCATCCGGTTGAAGGTAGAGGGCTTGAATCGATTCTTGTGGTGCGCGAATACCGCGATGTATTTGGCAAGGTCCCAGGGTTACCATCTCACAGAGAGATAGACTTCTGCTTGGAGTTGGTTTCCGATACAAAACCGATTGCTAAGACACCTTATCGGATGGCTCCAATAGAGATGAAAGTGTTGAAAAACCAGATAGATCAGCTTAGGTTGTACTGGAGTGGTGGCAACCCACTATAGTGATAGAGGTTCGAAGTTTCCTAGGTCTGGCTGGGTACTATAGGCGGTTTATCGAAGGATTTTCTAGTATAGCAGGTCCTTTGACGAGACTCACTAAGAAAGACATTCCATTCAAGTGGGATGACAAGTGTGAGCAAGCGTTTCAAGAGTTGACGGTAAAGTTGACAACAACTCTAGTTCTGATTATACCGGAGACTAGAGTCGAACTCGTAGTATTCACTGATGTGTCACATCAGGGACTGTGATGTGTTTTGACGTAGAACAACTGAGTAGCTGCGTATGCTTCAAGACAGTTGAGGATACATGAGCATAATTATCGGACTCATGACCTCGAGTTAGCAGCGGTAGTGTTTGTTCTCAAGATTTGGAGACATTACTTGATAGGTGAAAGGTTTGAGCTCTTTTGGAATCATAAGAGTCTCAAATACTTGTTTTCATAAAAAGAACTGAACATAAGACAACGTAGATGGTTGGAACTACTGAAGGATTATGACTTCCGTTGCAGTACCATCCTGGAAAGGCTAGCGTGGTGGCAGATGCTCTTAGTAGGCAGCCTAGGGGCATAGTGGCGACTATGATGGTCCAGCAGTGGTGACTGTTGGAGACAGCTTCGGAGTATGACTTCGATTTGGCAACCCGCGAGCAAAGACAACTGTTGTTGGGTAGTGTAGTCATTCGACCTACTCGAATAAGACAAATGATCAGTGAGCAAGGAAATGATCATTGGTGCCGTGAAAAAGTTACAAGTATCGAACAAGGAGAAATCACGGACATGACTGTAGGGGATGATGGTAGCTTGAGGTTCAAGGGTAGCTTGTATGTTCTAGAGAAATCTGAGCTGAGGTGGAACATCTTGAACGAAGCACATCGTAGTAAGTACACTATACATCCTGGAGAGCACAAGATGTATCGGGATCTCAAATGACATTTCTGGTGGTTAGGAATGAAGCATAGCATTGCAAAGTTTGTGCGTACGTGTTTTACATGTTAGAAGTGAAGGCAGAGCATCGAAAACCAGCGGGTACTTTGCAGTCCTTAAATATACCCTAGTAGAAGAGGGAGAATATATCTATGGATTTCATCGACGGATTACCCAAGACCAGGAAGGAAAACAACTCTATTTGGGTGATCGTGGATAGACTGACCAAGTACGCACACTTCGTGCCAGTCAAGAAGACATACACCGCAGAGCAGTTGCCTTCGTTGTATGTAAAAGAGATAGTTCGATATCACAGAGTTCTAGTCTCAGTGGTGTCAAATAGGGATACTTCGTTTACCTCGAAGTATTGGAGAGCTTTTCAAGAAGCTATGGGAACGCAGCTTGACTTTAGCATGGCTTTTCATCTGCAAACGAATGGGCAGATAGAGAGAGTTAACCAAGTGCTAGAGGACATGCTCCGTTGTGTAGTTCTAGACTTCAAGGGTAATTGGGAAGATTTATTACTGCTTGTTAAGTTTGCCTAAAACAATAGTTACCAAACCAGTATAGGAATGGCACCATTTGAAGCGTTGTATGACAGACCTTGTAGATCTCTAGTATGTTAGGCAGAAGTCGAAAAGTCGAAACTTCCAAGATTAGAAACTGTACAAAAGACTATAGAGAAAATAGCCCTAACTAGATAGCGTATGTGAGCAGCTTAGAGTCGTCAGAAAAGTTACGCCGATCAGAGGCGTAGGAAACTTGAGTTTGAGGTAGGCAATCAAGTGCTACTGAAGGTATCACCGATGAATGGTGTTCTTCGGTTTGGCAAAAAAGGGAAGTTATCGCCGCAGTTTGTTGGACATTTTCCTATCCTAGAGAGAGTAGGAAAAGTGGCTTACCAGTTAGCTTTACAAGAGCAGTTGGCAAGAGTTCATGATGTCTTCTATGTGTCTATGCTTCAGAAGCATCTCAGAGATGAGGATCGCCCAGCCATGGTCGATTTTTACGAGTTAGAGTTGCAGCCAGAAGCAACCTATGTAGAGAAGACTTATAGGATTCTCGACTACAAGGAGAAAAAGCCTAAGTCAAGATCAATACCTTGGTTAAAGGTGCAGTGGCATCACCACGATGAGCGTGAGGCCACATAGGAGAGAGAAGAGGAGATGAGCGCGAGTTACCTAGATCTTTTTGAAGAGGTATGTGCGATTTCAAGGACGAAATCCTCTTTTAGGGGGGCAGATTGTATTAACCTTTCTTTAGAAGTTACTAATGTTAGGGGGCACTCACTATTGTTAAGGGCACCCTGACAGAGTTTTAGTAAGTTTGTGTTTATACTAGTTATAAATATAAACTAACCCTAAAGCCCCTTCTTGTTTTGGTCGACCAAGAGAGAGGGAGAGCAAGAGAGAGAGGATCGACTAGGGCAAGAAGGCAGGGAAACTCCAAGTTTTTCTTGAAGGTTCGATCGAGGATGGATCGTATACGTGAGGGAAGGGGCTGAAGGCTTCAAGAACAAGGATTCTTCTTCTTCCTCACGATTTCGGAGAAAGTTTTACTTTGAGGCAAGTAGTAACTTGCTCTTTTGGTGTAGATTTAAGTTATTTATGTTGTAGTTATGTTTCCTTAAGGATTGAATGCATGAAAACTTAGTTTGTATATTGTTTATATATTGTTGCATGCGAATTATGGGAGAGAATGCATATAATTCATGATCGTATAATGTGTGCATGTTTCTAATGGTTAGAGTGCATGGAATCTAAGTATATGAGAGGTGTATGTGAATCTATAATGTTTGCAGGAGAGCAAACCAAGTTTCCACAGAGTTTTGATCATGAACAAAACCCAAAATCACGAAGGCACCCAGAGGGTATCGATACCCACTCAGAGGGTATCGATACCTGCTCATCCCCGAGTAATAGATAAGGCTTGTATCGATACCCTTACTGGTGAGTATCGATACTGACCTCATCTGATGCATAAGGCAAAGTTGGTATCGATACCATAAAGAGGGTATCGATACCAGCTGTAACTGATGTTAACTAGGTAGTTAGTATTGATACCACAGAGGGGGTATCGATACCAACTAACTGCCAACCCTAAAATAGGTTGTTTTAGAGCCCTTTTGATGGTAAGCTTTTGGTGAATGAATATCATAAAATATGACATATAGGATATGGTTTATTTATGTGTTTAGAAAGCATGGAATGCATGTTTAAACTACTTGTTAACTGCTTTTACAAAGATGAACACTTGTGGAAACAAAGAATATGTAAGAAACCTCCATAAGCTTGATGTGTGCTTAAAAAACTTGTTTAGCTTGTGTGCAAACATAGTTTGGTCTGCTCCTCTCCAAGTGAGGTCTACGGAATCGCTAAGTAAGGTCTACAGAATTACGTGACACGTAAGTAACGCCGTTAGGGTTACCAGTGTTCGGAGGACGGATTTCGAGGCGGTTCATCGAATTCCCGTGGTGCACGGTCAGTGTCTCGAGTGAATTACAGGGACGGGAGAAATGTGGGTAGTAACTAGAGTACACCACTTGTTGCAAAAACCTAATCTTAAGTAAAGATCATAAAACACAACAACCGTTATCTTGTGCATCTCTTTACTATGTTTAATTGTTTATTGACATATCTTATGAAATATTATTAATGCACTCTTGTGAAACTCATGGTTATCCAAAATCTAAGCCAAAGGAACTATTGAACTTGCTGGCTAAGTTTTGACCTAGCACCATTAATGTTTTCAGGTCCAGGTCATCAGGCGAATACTCAGTAGCAGAGGTGTTCGTAAGGCAAGAATAAGTCTTCGGAGTTCTCCTAGATTTCAGTGAAGACATTAGCTATTCTTTAAATTAAGTTTAGTTTTGATTTGGACACATGTTTACTCCATTATTCTATGAGAATATTCGTTCATTCGTTTGTTCATATGACAGTTTATCTCTAATTTAATAAAGTTTATTTCAGATTTATTTTACTTGTGTATTGAGTGTGAGCAAGCTTCTTGTTAGCTTGGTGTAACGCTTACACCCTAGAGCTACAGGTTGTTAATGGTTCCGTCGGAATGCCTAGTTTTCATTGAGTACGGGCTGCAGACCAGAAATGTGAGGGCGGGGCATTACACATTGATTGATCACTAACTTTCTACTAATAGGAAAATCAATAAAATCAAACTTCCATTTACAATGTCCTTCTCTTTTTTTATCGATTTTATTCCATCGAGAGAGTTATATGATACAAATATGGTTTCACTTATCCCCACCGATTGTTAGTCACTTTTTAATCAATTATTTTTTTTGAGTGGGGATGAGTGGGTGATGGGGGAGGCGAACTTGATGGACCGAGTAAATTTATTAATAATTACAAAATAACCCAAAAAAATAGGGGACGAAAATCTTACCTACCCATAGCTAATTATAGAATAATGCAAATAAGTATGGATATAAAAGGAAAAAGAAAACCTACAGTCTTACCTTTTAAAATAAACCGTTATAATTATGGTCTAAAAATGGTTGGGGTAGGTAGATGCTAAATTTTTTGGCCTTAAACAACTATAAATACCCCATTAATTAAAAAAATTACACCCCACCATCATTACCCCCATTACCCCCTCAACCACTACCTCTACCACCACAACCTAACGACCACCAAAAAAAACCACTTCCCTACTGCCACTACGTCCACCACCATGCCATAACCACTACCGCAACCACAACCATAACACCAATTCCACCACCATCTCACCCACTCCGTTATCACCACCACCTCACAACCTCAACCTGTCTATTTTTTCTTATTTCTCTGGCTCTCAATGTATTTATGCTCTATCTCTTTCTTCCTTTTTCTCTCTATCTCTCGATCTCTACTTTGATGGTGACAGGGGAGGTTGAAGTGAAGACGTGGTGCAGGTGGCGAGGTTGGTGTGGCATTGTAAGGGGCGGTTGGGATAAATGTAGTGGTTGTGGCAAGATGGTGCAGTGTACCCATCCTTACTCCGCTTACTATATATCTTTATAATGATTGAACAACACCAAATAACGGCATAAATGGAACTAAAACTGCACCAAAATAGAATTTTTGGCTATTTTGAAATTGAATTAAGTGTCAATGGTATAGGAAACATTTAAAAATTGGATTTTGGATATATTGAAATGCTTGTCGAATTTTTAGTATTTGGCTTCTTAAAAGAGGGTTTTGGGCAATCTCATGTTTAATTAAATCTCCAAAATTATATAATGCAATGATTGATCTATATGTAATATTAGCAAGTAATGTGATGGGTGTGCAACAACTTAATTTTCCATCCCTCGGTTGTTATTGGCTATCCCACTACCAACCATTGACTGAAAGAAATCCAATAGAATGATGATGAGTTAATTGGTATGACACCTACTTTACAAGTAAGTGTACGACATGGAACTCATCAGTGACTTAGAAAATTTCAAACATGAAGAGTTCACATCACCCATTAACAAAAGTAGAATTGACAATATCGATTAAATTACAATAGAAATCATCAAAGGATTCAAATATGCAATAAAGTAAACAAACTTACTAAGTTAACATACTAATGATATTGGCTTCAAATATGCAATAAAGTAAACAAACTTACTAAGTTGAAAGTGCAGGAGGGATTTAAGATTTATTAGAATTTGAAGACTGGTTTTCAACCACTAAAATATCTTCAACAATTTCATCAATCTTCACCTCCACCTCCAAATAATCAGCACCTATATTGGTAAAGAATAAGAAGAAATATAAATGATCTATTGTATATTATAAGAAACATCAACTATTTTACACATTAACTTTCCTCTTCAAAAAAATTTAAATTATCACTTACCTAATCCATAGAGCCAATCACGAGTTGTCACCAATGCTTCAGCATTTTCAGGCGTCAAGGAACTACGATATTGATCAAGTATCCTACCTCCAATACTGAATGCTGACTCTGAGGCAACAATTGATATGGGGATTGTTAATATATCACGTGCCATTCGAGAGAGATCTGGCAATCGATATTCTTGGCTTTTCCAATGATTTAAAATGTCCAATTCTTGTTTTACAGGAAGCTTCGGTTCTGCTAGATACAGATCTAATTCTGACGTATGGGCTTGCTTATCTGTGCTTTCAAATGTTTGCCTACAAAAATAACAAATTTTATAATGCATCTAGGAATTGACAAAAGTACGTAACTCAAACTACAATTTTTTTCAAATCTTTTAGAAAATACTTACATGTAAATGTTCTCCAATTAGTTTATCATCTCCATCAAATGTAAAATCCTCTCCACCCAATGATCCCATATTAGCCATTGTGTTGGTTGTAGACTTTTTGGCTTGCATGATGCATACTCTTGATAGAGTACATATCCATCCTATCAAGAACATCCTTGACATGTCTCCCATATGTCCCAGGATACAATTTTTTGTAACTAAATTCCACAAATGAAAGCTTCTGTCGTGGATCCAAAATCACTGCAATAGCCAATATTGGGCTGAATTCAGACCAATACTTTTCAAACTTCATTTGCATCCTCACAGCCATTTCACTAACAAACTCATTTGAACTATTACACTCCTTATTCAGCATCACTTGAATCTTCCATATTTCTTGAAAATAAAAATTTGATGTTGGGTACTTGGTTCCAGAAAACAGTTTTGTTACTTTGTAAAAAGCCTTGAAAAACTTAGAGGTTACCTCAATTTGCTTCCATTCATCCACAGTAGGGCAGTCGCTGTAGTTATCATCAATTAACTTCAGATGACCAAATACCTTTTAATACACAATGCAACTATCAAGCATTAGAAAAGTGGAGTTCCACCTTGTCGGAACATCTTGACGAAGACCCTTCTTTTGTGTCATTTCCAATTTCCCAACAGTTTCTAACAATTATTTTTTCTGACTTGGGAACCTTTAAGATTCTTAACTGATTCTCGTATCTTCTCCACTGCCTTATCAACTGTTTTTAGCCCTTCTTTCACAATTAGATTCAAAATTTGTGCACAACAATGCACATGAAAATATGCACCTCTATTGTAAAGAGTATTCTTCAAAGAAAGTAGGCATTATCCAATGTGATGGAAAATATCTTTTCTTCAATTCCCCAATCAGCTAATATAGAAAACAACTTCTCTGCAATTGCTCGACCTGAGTGTGGGGGGTGGCATATGACAAAAGTTCAAAACCAACTTCTGTAGTACCCAATCTTGATCTATAAAATGGGCTGTTAGACACAAATAACCATCTGTAGTAACAGATGTCCACAAGTCTGATGTAAGGCAGATTTTTCCTGGGGTAGATGATAATTTCTTGCGTACGAGTTCCTTTTGTTTCTTATGCAATTTATGAATATCAGCTTTTGCAGTGTTTCTTGAGAAGTGTTTAACATCTGAATTCAGGTAGCTACATACATCTTTAAATCCCTCATACTCCACAATATTGAAAGGCAAATTGTGTTTGATAATTGCCGAGGCTACATTCTCAAGAAGCACTGCTTGGTCTAACTTTTGTGCACGTGTACACATTACCACCACCATTCGCTTGAGATAATAATAGTTGACCAACATCACGCGTAGCATGCTTAGAGCACTTCTTCAAATGATGTTTTAGAGTAGATGTCCCACCTCTTTTGCTGTCATAAGCGTACTCCATGCCACAATGTTTGCACTTAAGCCCTTTCTGTTCCATTCTTTTGTAGCAACTCAAACGTATCTGACATGGAGGATTTAAAATTTCTTGTCCTTTTCTTTGGAACACTTGTATCTTCAGTCTTGATCCACCATTCTACAATTTCTACTACTTCATTCTCTTTCTCACTCATGTCATTATTACAATCAATCTCATTGATCAATGATTCCGACATCCTTATGAATTTGATTTAATACTGTAACATGAAGCCATAAAACTTGTTAGAGTTAGAACTAAAAAAAAATTACTAATTGCACAAAAACCATAATATAATAATGAAAGATTTCATATTTACCATTGATTTTAATTGGAGACTCATGCTAAAATATTTCTTTAGCTAAGTTTGTAGTTAGTTAGAATAGAGATTAAATAGAGGTACTGTTAAAGGAGTTCTTCAAAATGTTGGGGGATAGATAAGATTAGGGGGTGAACTAGATTGCTTAAGTTGGTTGAAGGGATGGATTTCATTTTACTTAGGGATGGTCATTTAAAAATAGGTTGATATTTTTTCACCCAACCCCAACACTAACACCTCAACCCTAAAGAACTCCCCAACAAATTCACCGCCGGCCACTGCCGACCACTTCTTCTTCTTTCTTCTTTTTTCACCCTGCTTATTGCAGTTGTTAGTACTCACCGATGTAAAAAACTCTGCGTCAGATTCCGGCAACTTGTATAAATTCACGTAGGTCGCTCTCACTGGAACTCTGGCGTCATCCACACAATTTGATATACAAACAGAACCCATCTTTTTTTTCAATTTCCCCATCGGGAAGTGATGAATGGGTTAGATTTCTGAAATGGGTTTTCTGCTTTAAATCAGAAACAAAGCTTAGATTGCACTATAAGACTGATGAGAGAGAAAGAGAAATCTAGAGAGATAAAGAGTCTAGAGAGAGAAAGAGAGAGGACTCAGTAATGGGGGGTTTTTAGTGCGATTCACGTTTTTCTGGTAATCTATGGAATGGAATGGATATCATTTAACATCATTATAAGTAATGACTGCGGTTTTGGGTTGAAAGTCTAAAAGGAGAATTTAACAATGAAGACCAATTAACCAATTAAATTAGTCAAGATTGATGAAAATGTGTCTCAAAAATTTGATCTAGGTGTCACTGTATTGCCGGCGGTGAGGTGGCCAGAGGTGGAGGAGTGGTGAAGATGAAAATGAAGATGATGGTGATGTTGGTAGAGGTGGGGTGTACTATTTAATTTTAATAGGGTGAAGAGAGAAAGTAGTTGTTAGGTTAATTTACTTTGCCCCATACTACCCCCATAATAAATACGAGTAATTTGGATGGAAGATTTTAGGCTAAAATCTCATTTAATCTCCAAATATTTTGAGGAAATCTTTTAACGGCACCCTTAAATAATTAAGTTAATAATTAGTTAGAATAGAAATTAGGTTGTAATAAAAAATAGCATAAGGATTAATTAATTACGCCCAATTGTTTTTTTTAATGTTGATTGTTTGACCTACTTTCTTGTTTACTTACTGATTTTACTAAAATTACTTGAAAGCAAATAAATCAACCCCACTTTTGAGGAAAAAAATAGAACCTGATGTTAGTAAGAGGAATAAAAGTTAATTAAATATTTTGGGTTTTTTCAAGTAAATCAACTATAATCAAGCCAAAACAGTAGTCATTTACCAAATGTTGCCCGATCGACTGAGAAATTAGTAACAAAATGAAATTTCTTTTCCTTTTCTATTCAAGAATTTATAAAAAAAATAAAATAAAAATAAATAAATAAATGGGTACCTATAGTAGAAATCTCTTAATATAGAAAACAAATTAGGTTACAAACTGAAAGTTTAATTGCTGTAATCTTTCGCACTGTACTCAGATTGCTAGATTTCCAGCTCGGAAATCCTAGCCTTGGGTTTGTATTATCTATCCTTTTTTTATATCAATATACTTTATTTTTAATGATAAAAAAACATTTAGGTTACAAAGAAAAAAATTGCAGAACCAACAAAATAAAAAGAAAATAAATTAAATGGTTATACAGACTTACGAGTGTCTTACGATTGAGAAGAGTGGTGAAGATTAGATTTATTAAGGTAAGGCCAGTGCACACTGTTAAACCTCAAATTCAGCGAATTTTTAAGGCTAGTGGGCACCCTTATACCTCAAACCCCTCACGTGGTCCGGTAGTTTGATGGAGGGTGAAGAGGATAAGGGTACCCATCGAAGTTTTCTGCAACGTAGAACTTATCTGCGACAGAGATTATCGCAGTTAAGTTCTGTGACAGCTCGCAGATATCTTCTACGGTAAGCTCTGTCGCAGGTAACATCTGCAGCAGTCTCGCAGGAGTTTGGAGCAAAGTTTTTTGAACGTTGGGAATTCAAAAACTCCCTAACGGATATATTTTTGAGCTATATAAACTCCTACCCATCCTCTCATTCTCCACACTAGACCTGGCAACGGGTTAGGGTTAGGGTCGACCTTAGCCGAGTTGGCGGGTTAACGGGTCAATATTGCCAACCCTAATCCTGATTTGTTTAATAAACAGGTCAGTTTTTCAAACCCTAACTCTAGGCGGGTTGACCCTAACGGGTTGGCGGGTTGACCCCAACTAAAATTTAAAAATTTTAAAGACCATTTATTACTCATTAATCATTATTTTAAACTTAAAACTCATTAATTAGATTAAAATTTTTCAAATTTATTAGTTGAAAGATTAAATTACTAACTAAAACTTAAAAATTAAAATTAAAAATTAAAAATTATTTATAAAAAAATGAAACTAAAGTGTTATTTTTTAAAAAAATTATAATTTATGGGTTGGCGGGTCACCCGCGGGTTGGGCGGATTGCTCCTACTGACCCGCGGGTCCAAAAATGTCAACCCTAACTCTATCCGTTTAGTTGGCGGGTCGGGTTAGGGTCGATTTTGGCGGGTCGGGTCACCCGTTGCCAGGTCTACTCCACACTCACCATTCATCTCCATTGGATTTCTAACAATTGTTCTTTTTCTTTCTCCTATCTTCAGCATCCAATTCATACTATTTTTCCTATTTTTTGCACTTACAACAATAGCTGAAAAATAAAGTGGTTCGAGGTACAGTAAGGAAGAAGATAGGGCGATTTATCACGTTGTTGTGATGAGTAGCGAAGATAGAGAAATTAGTGCTAATCAGAAGAAAGACAAATACTGGAAACATGTTCATGAACACTTTCAATCTCTTATTGAGAATCGGGAGAGCCGAAATGTATATGGGATAGCCAATAAGTATGGTACGATCAAGAAAGAGGTTTCGAAGTATGTATCGATCTTGGGAGTGTACTACTGCAACCGGCCAAGCGGTTGGACCGAATTAGATATTGTAAGTCGGTATTTATTTATACAGAAATTTAAATTAATTATTATTTTAAGTCATTATTACAAATAAATTAACAAATTTCATTCGTGGGTGCGCCACACTTGAGACCAGTATGAAAACGAACAGAATAAGCCATTCGTGTTCAAACATTGTTACGAAATTCTTCAAGCCATGCCTAAATTTAATCCCGAAAGTAGGCATGATGAACAACGCTCAAATTGGTCAAGAAGAAGATGGCGGTGAAACACCTGCCCAATCATCTCAGCCAGATACCCACGTTGAGGAATATGCCAGCATTGAACGGCCCCCAAGCATAAAAGCTGCTAAAAAGGCTAAACTTCACGGGGCTTCTTCATCAATGTCTTTCGACACCATGTGCAGTCAGGACTCTACCTTTATGGATTTTTACAAAGAAAATTCTTCAAAAAGGGTCAGTTATTTTGTTCGCCATCAAGAAACAATAGAAAGCTACATTCGTCTAAAGGAGAGAGAGATAACTTTGAGAGAGAAAGAAGAGGAAGACGGATTATGTCCATCATTACACAACATATGCCATATGTTTAGAAAAAATACTAGGAAGATCGCTAAAACGAGATTATGCGTCAACGTCGAATGTTTTAGTATTGTTGTTGTTTATTTTTTTTATTTTTGCTTTATTTTAGTACTATGTCGTAAAAATCTTAGGGTTTATTAGGGTCTGGTCCATGTTCGGAAGGTTCTAATTCCGTATTTCTGTGTAATTTCGTCTACTTTTTAATTAATATTATAAAACTTAATGCATTTGTAGAAAAGAGATTAACTTTTAATATTCTTACCAGCACCAACAACACAAGCCATAGAAATTACGTCTACTACAACACATAACCATGCCGAAGTTCGACACCTTCAACTCTAAACAATAACACAGTACCCAAAAAGAAAAGATAATACAAGTTATAACGTACACATAAACACGATAGCATATATCCTATGCTACTTTGACTACTCCTAGTTCACAACTCCCATCCCATGCCTTGTCCATGTGTGTGCAACGAGATCCTTTCGTAGCTGGTTGTGTTTTTTTTTGTCTTGCATCAAAGCTTTTCTAGCCCAATACTTATCAAGTCCTAAACCTCTTGGTCCCCGAACACGCTTGTGGTTGCCATCGTTATACACTCCCATCTAATTCAGATCATAGTGCCCTTCCTCCACGATCATATTCTGCAAGATAATGCAGATTTTCATAATTTTTTCTAGATCTTCTCGATCCCAATGCTTCACAGGTCCAGCTACTATTTGCCATTTGCATTTCAGCATCGCAAATGCTCGCTCAATATCTTTCCTCTTTGTTTGTTGTTGTTCGTTGAACTTCTCTTTTTGAGGAGTATTTGCCACTCAAAACGATTTGACTATGGTACTGAATAATAGGTCGGAGGAAATGATGACGATCCTACAAAATATGTATGGGGAACTTGGGAGGATCCCGGTGCCCCCTGAATGAGGAATGTAGTCTTGGGGAGATGATGATGATGAATCATGCCATCCTGATGTCTCTCTGGGATATTTTCCTGTCTGTCTATTCCGTAGCTCTTTAGTTGCTACACACAAATCCCGCTGGGTATCACGTAGCATACGATGCAGCTCCCCCATCTCTCCGACTGTCATCACACCTAATTGATGTATAAGATCTGTCTGTGCTGCCGATAACTTTGACCATTGCTACTGCAGTGCAAAAAATTGTCATATTAATATGAACTACATTTAATATCACAAATTGTATTAATATTAATAAATTAACCACTCACCATGTTGAACATGTCCGGTTCATACACTGTCTTCTCCGCTCGTGAAATAATAAGAATAGTACTGTTCTGTCCACAAGAAGTCGCCACCTCCCCATTTGCAATATCAGGAGGTGTCAATGTCATCACTTGGACCTGGGTACGTGAACATCTGTGAACTACCACCTAGCGGGTAGGGCAAATTATAAGATGGATCCTGTGCTGCGGCTACACTAACCTCTTCTTTGTTCCCACCTCATCGCATTGGTGGTAGACCTGCACCTCTCGAAATATATCTCCTGTACTGCTTGCATATCTTCTTATCAGTAATACGCATAATAAATCTCTCAGCAGACTGCCACCCTATCTCCTTATAGAATATGAAGTCCTCCTCCGTTACATTACAAACTCTCCCTTGCTGGTGAGTTAGCAGTTTGTACCAATTCGCCATGAATCTGGTGCCAACACCGATCACCAAGGTACCAGTAGCCCGCACTGTGTTGTGAGTCCCATAGTATTACTCTCTGACTCGAGTAAAGTCGGGCAACTATAACGACGGGGTGATTGTAGTATTGACTCATCAAGTAAGCCTGCCATACAGTTCTATCGGGAGATCTCACACGTTGTACAAAGAATGCCTACCACTGTCAACCTGTTTCTTTATCCTTTGACTTTTATCGAAAGCACATATAAGTGGCCAATGGTCCACGGGTGTAGCAGATGGGGTACTTAATCTAAGGAGTAACATCTGAAAGTAGGTATAAAACCAGAATTGCACATGCACAATATAGTCTTAATTAAAATTTATTTAATTTAAGAAAATAAATATAAAAAATTAATCTTTATTTTGCATGTGCAAGGAAGGTTTCTTATCAAGCTGGACGGGTGATATTATCTCAAAATTTGTGCGAGTATTAAGGGTGGAATGGTCACAGTTTGGATCTCAAGAAATTAAGTTGAATGGGACCCATCACAAGAGAAAAGAAAGTTAACATGGATGACATCAGCATGATGTCATCGCATGCATATTCACATATTAGCATTGCTGGGAATGTAAGACTTGCATGGGCCCATAAGCCAAACCCTAAATTCTATTGGTTCACGTGCTTGAAATAGCAAGTGAAGAAGAAATTATCTATTGGAATTAGTAAAGAAAGGGACCCACGTCCTTTACCTATTCTTTCTCTCCAATGCATACTAATTTTCTAATCTTTCAACCGTGGGCCCATCTTATAAGATTAGTAACCCTAACATATTAACTTGGAAATTGAGGAGGTCAGTTGTGTTCGTTTTTTTTAAAGGAGCGGCATCGTGGAATTGAAAAAAAAAACCAAAGGACAGAACAAGGAACTAAAGCAGAAAAAAAAGTGGCAGCAGCGTGAGAGAGATCACGTAGGCGTTGGATTTCTGTGCTATTGGAGTTCTGTACAATTTTCGAGGCAGGCTATATCTTGGGTACAACAAATACTTCTGTCTCTTCTTATTATTTTAATGGAGTTACTTGAACCTATGGGGTTCTAACTTTATTGTTAGGGTGAAGGGATGAACTTGTAGGGTTTAATTTTATTTATGTTCTTAAACAAAATATTTGGATCATGGTTTAATTGAAGTTTGGGTTCCTCATTAATTGATTTGTCTTCTAATTCTTTCTTTCATGTTTTATGTCATGCATACTACATAGTTAGATTGTTAGATGATTGTTTCAATGGCCTATTTTAATTGTATTAAGTATTATTCTTTGACTAAATATGTCATGCATATCTAGTGCTTAGAAAATCAATATTGTGCCGAGAACAAGCTTATTATTAATGGGATCATAACTTTTAAGGCTTTTATCGTAAAATAATCGAAAAAGTAATAGACAAAGGTACTATCATACTACCCACAAAAATCAGATATTTTGTGATAGAATATCAATACAGTAAATTTTACAAGGGATTCTTGGATCCTTAATACTTTAATTAATTGGTTATTTTTCATACTTTAGGTTTGCTTTCATTATTTTCAAAATACAGTTTTTCTTAAAAACTTAATTCTTTCTTGATTAGTTAATTCATAATATTAATTAGTATGTTTTTGTTCCATTCCTCGTGGGATCGACTTGTATTTGCCGATATCTACACCATAGATACTGTGCACTTGCAGTTTTAATCAAATAATACTTTTCAAGCCTATCAAGTTTTTGGCGCCGTTGCCGGAGAGTGTTAACGGAATACCCTAATAAGTATTATTAATTTTCTAATCGTAGATTTAGGTTTTTCAGTTTCATTTAGTTAGGGTTTTATTTAAAAAAAATTATTTATTTTAATATTATTTCTAGGAATTTTTTTTTTAGTAGTTTAGAATTTTTATTTCTATTTTACGTAATCTCTTCTCTTGTTGGTCTTTGCAGGTTCTACAAAGAAAGAAAAGAGAGAAAAGGAAGGACAAAAAGGAAACAACAAGACGAGAAGAACAATTTATTTTTAGGAATTTTATTTTCTTTTATTTTTAGAACAACTGTATTTAGGGTTTCCTTAAGGACTTTGTAATTTTTTTTAATTAAGTTTTGACTCTGAAAATCAGAGCACAAGTTGTAAACAGGGAAGGAGGACAAGTACGATCTTGTCTCGGCCCCTCGTGTTTGTACACTAACACAGGAGTTAGTGGCCCGAATCGACTTAACTGGTTCATCCCCCCGTCCTGAACGGGAGTTAAGATTCGATCAACCTGTGAATCCCCTGCCAACAGGTTTTCTGGACGCCTTTCTGTGCATAATTGCTTGCGAATTGAAAATATTTTACTGATTTCATAGTAAAGGGCACATCAGACCCAAACAAGATAAGAATCTGGATTTCATCACCGGATTTCTTGTGCTCAACCAGGAAAACCTAACTTAATGCTATCCTAAGCCTAAAATTTTGACTAACAAGAAGACCCTAGGGTTTCGAGCTCTTAGGAAAATCTTTTTAAGGGAACAACTTCTTTATTTACTTGACAAAATCTCAGGGAAAGCTAGTGATTAAGGAAAGTTCTAACAAAAAGGCCACCCTGAGAAAGGGGAACATTGCCTAAGTAAGACAGTGTCTAAAGCTTTCCAAGCTTACTGTTCGAACTGAGAACTTACCTAATCGGGTTGCTTTGACAGAGTTTTCTAGGTTAGCAACTGAAGATTGCCTTTAAAGAGAATAGGAGCTAGTCTTGAAAAGAAAGAGAAGACTCCAAGAAACATTTTTTAAGGATCTTACTCTCAATTTAGGTGAGCCATCCTGCATTGCTTGCTAGACAACTAAGGTTGCTTGGTTTGTCAGCAGTGATTGTATAGTGCATGCGTGCTTGGAAACGAATTGGTAATCGTGTCGAGCGAAACGATCTCTACGATCTAAGTCCTCTTCCATCTACTTTTATTGGAAAATTCTCTCTTTTCTCTAAAATGGCTGAAGGCAATGAAGCATATGTCGAGAATCGAGCGCTAATAGATGCTCCTGCTCGAACTTTACGGGATTGTATAAACCCGATTGGTATAATGCAACCTCCAGGTGTTATAATACCAGACTGTACTGGTAATTTTGAGTTCAGACCAGGAACAATTGAATTACTTCCCAAATTTAAAGGGATTGATAATGAAAATCCTTATGTCCATGTCAGAGACTTCGAAGAGATTTGTGGTACAATGCATCCAAAGGGTATAACTGATGAAGCCCTAAGACTTCGTCTCTTTCCATTCTCTCTCAAAGATAAGGCTAAAGATTGGTATTACTCAATTCCTCCAGGGTCGGTTAGAACATGGGTCACACTTACTGAGATTTTAATTAAGAGATTTTATCCTCATCATAAAACCTCATATGTTCGTTACCACCTACAAACCTTTAAGCAAAAACCTGGCAAAAGCCTTCACAGTTATATAGAAAGGTTTCGTGACCTACAGTATCAATGTCCTCATCACGGGTTCCTAAAGTCACACTTGGCACAGATCCTCTACGAAGGTCTAGATAATGAGTCTCGTATCAAATCGAAACAATGAACAGAGGGGATTTTACTTTAAAAGACCTTGATGAAAGCTATGACTTATTTTTCGAACTAGCTGAGAAAGCTAGACAGTGGGATTCAATGAGAGAACCAGAACCTAGTAGGAATTCTTTCAATAAAGGAGGTATTCAGCGAGTTGACACTAGTGTTGAAACTGATGCAAAACTAGCCACTGTAATAAGGTGCCTAAAGGCTTTAGAAATGAACCTCCCTAAGAAGCCAGAAACCATGGAGAGACACTTGCCTAATCAAGTTATGAGTTGTGGGAATGAAACTAACACCGTTCCATGTACCATTTGTGGTGACCTCAATCATAGTGGACCTAATTGCACACTAATCTATAGGCAAGAATCTAGTGGTGAACAAGTCTAGGCAGTTTACAATAACCAAAATCCTCGGTATGAAAATAGGGAGAAATACGACCCTTTCTCGAACACTTATAATGCGGGTTGGAGAGACAATCCCAACTTTTCATGGACTAAGGGTCAACACTAAGGGGGTCCATCTGGAAATCCCCCACTAGGTTTCTCCAATGGATTTTCCACTCATCAACCTCAAGAACAGTTTTTGGGTCAACAGAAACTAACCACCCTCGAGGAATCCCTAAAAGCGTTAACTCAGAATGCAATTCAGAGTAATCAAAAGTTTGACATTTTCATGTTGGCTACCCAACAGTCCTTAAAGACAAATGCACAAGCAATTGTGAATTTGGAAACTCAAATAGGTGAAGTACACAAGGTAATGTACCTAAAGGTAAAACTTCTCACAAATCAAAGAAGGAACCGACTAAATCGTTGGATGTTGGCCTTGTGATCTCAAAACCCACTCAAGACAATACAAAAGAAAAATCTGTTTGGGTTAAAAAGGGTGAATTGAAGGCTAATGTTGCTTTAATTGCATATAAAGCATGTAACTCACTTGATTGGTTTCTTGATAGTGGGTGCAGCCGACACATGACTGGAGACAAATCTTGTTTCAGTCATTTCAAAAGTCAAGATGGAGGTTTTGTAACCTT
>MVGT01003405.1:89746-129272 GCA_002174775.1 Macleaya cordata
TTTGGTTTCGAAACCAAACATGTTGATTTCGAAATCAAAAGGCAATAACCATCACAGAAGCTTGTTGGTTTCGAAACCAAATCAGTCAGTTTCGAAACCACATGTTGGTTTCGAAACCGACTGGCTTGATTTCGAAACCGACGCCCAGATTCATATGTGTTAGGAAGCACGAACACTTCTTTAAGAGAATCGTGTTCGTATTGTGTTCACTGTGTCTCGTAGTGTTTTTAGTTAAAAAATTAAGAAAATAGTATACGTGCGTATGCATAATCATCGTGTCCGTGCATAACTTTTTATGTTTTATGTGTTTTTTGACAAAAAAAATTATTTTAGTTATTTTACACAATGTAGTGTGCACTTAATTTGTATGATGGTGCCTTAAAATATATGAATTTTTTTTAGTGAAATTAAAACTTTAAACATTGAAAAAATGTGTTTTGGAAAATAATTTTTTATAAAATAACTTGTAAGAATGAGGTTTTTTCATAAATAAAATAAAATAAAATAAAGCAATTTTTGGGAATGAAGCAATCTTAGGTGCTAGAGTAATGCACTAGACCCATCTCTAGGCGCAACAATTTTGTTAGACCACTTTATTAGTTTTTACTTGCTTATAAAACACAAATTTTCTTCTTTATATTTTAGGGCTTGTTCCTAATTAATTAGAGTTTTTTTTGGATGAAATTTTTAAAATTTTTGAGATTTAATTCCCAAATAAGCTATGCCATCTTCAAAAGTAGAAGACAATGAAGAAAATTGGAATTTGTTCGTTCAATCATAATATAATTTCGATCATTTAGCTTTCTTTTATCTTGTTGAAAGAAGTAATATTTAAAAATGGAGGCGAAACAAATATATTAGTTTGTAAATGGGAGAGAGGAGTGTTGAATTTTATAGCATGCTTGGATCTAGCACCAACAACTATATTGAACTTCACAAAATAGCATAAATTATTCTTACAAATAGTTTACATCCACTATGGGCCCATAAGTAGATGATCTATATGGTTAAGAGATCATCCTCATAAAATATTATCTCTTATATCATCTCCTTATAAGCCCTACAATGAGTGCAGTGGAGTGTAAGAATAATAAAAATAATATTAGCAAACTAGACGTTAGATGGACCCTAGGAAGCACGAACACAAACAAGAGACATGACAAGACACGGACACAGGGGCACGACAAATCTAAAAAAAGTAGGACACGAACACCACTAATATAATTATTTAATTAATTATAGAAGAAATTTCATTATAGAACTACATGATCCAATCAAAAGTTTATATTTTCAACTATAAAGATTCATATTTCAGTTTTACTACAAGTTAAAATATAAGAGGTTATAAGTCTTAAAGTCAAACGGTGAAGTCCGACCTTATCTAACGTACTAAAGGTTAGGATTTTGGAAGCATAACTTTTATAATTTTCTTTTTAGTGCAAAATCGTAAAAGTTTTTGGTGTTTTGGTTCCAAAATTGACTTTTGAGGTAGTTGGGTATTAATAAGATATTGGTTTGCTTCTTAATCAGTTATATTTGGATATTTCTTCGAGTTTCCTTATCTCATATTTATAGGGAGTGCAACTCAGTTGTGGATTATATGGTTGGTATGGGTATTGCTAGTTTAGCTTATTATAAGGATTTTTTCATGGGTATCCTCCGCGTTTATGTGGTATTGTTAGATTGGATCGGTTGGATTTTCCTTATGTTTGGTCCCACTAGTTTTGTAGATGATTCTTCTCTCTTGTATTGGGATTTTAGTTTAATTTATGTCCTCCCATTAGTTTTTGTTATTCTCTAATAAAGCGATAGGCGGGGTGTGTGATATGTGCTCCTAGGGGTACCAACCTAGTTGGGATTCTTTCAGTGTAGCATTATGATGTCTTTGTCCTATAATTTTTTTGTTATTTTAAAAAAAAAATAATAGTTGTAGCAATGTATCAAGTAAGATGTTTTAAAGAAATTTTTTTTGAAAAATTAAAGCTACTTAAAAAAAATGGCAAAAAAGTGTCCTAGCTGTGTCCAGACCAAAACTCACATGGGACACGCACGAAGCGTATTTGATATGTATTTGAACCGTGTCCCTGTCCGACATGTGTCTAACTCTGACATTTTGCCCTTTGTGAAATATCTTTACTTCTTAGGATGAACCTATAGTTTTTCTTCTTGGTGTTTACACCACCACAATAAAAAAATTCAAAAAATCCCCTATCAATAAATAAGATTGTTGTTATTGACACTTAAGCTTTTAAACACTTTTATCCTACATTCAGGGGCATCCCTAAATTTATCACTTTTATCCTCTCTTTTATTTGGGAATATCCGTTCTAAACATTTAGTAAAATATTAGAAAAAAAAATAAAAAATTTAATCCGTTGGAGAAAACACAACAAAATTTCCTCTCTCCCTTTTCTTTCTTAAACTCTAAAATTGGAACTCAGCACTGAGACTTGTTCATGCATATGGTAGTCTTAGTGTTACGTCTCGAGCACCAGTGGTTGAGACCCATTATTAATGCTCAGCCTCGGGTGGGTGAGACATGATAATAGGGCTCGCCTCTGAGTGGCCGAGACTTGTTCTTCAACCCTAGTTTTTGTTCTCATTTTTTTTAAAAAAAATAAACAAAAAAACGAAAAAGATTGTGACAATACCTTCGAATGATGTGATTGAGAATCGTATATGGGATTGAGGACCAATCATCTCATTATATGAATGTAATTTTTTTTTTACAAATCTCACTCATTAATAGAGTTTTACTAGAAATAGAATCATCTTCCATAAAAATTTGTGCAAAATAAATCCTATTTCATAAGGGATTTAATCGTCGGATGCTTGAGACTGAATGAACGACGAAAAGTTTGTTGATGGTGGAGCAAATGAATCTGAAGGTGCGATCGATTCTCCCACTTTCTCTCACGTACTCTCTTTAACCCAATTTTTAAATATTTTTACAGTTTTTTTAATTGCAAATGGGTTTAAAAAAAATTAAAAGAAAGCCACCCTCGATAAGTTTTTTTCTTAACAGAAGTTAACTAAAATTAAACAAAACTAGGTCACAACTTATAAAAAAACGTAAGTGTCAATAACAAAGTCATAAATAATATCTTGAAAAAACCCATAAGATTGTGTGAGTTATGACAAGGCTATAACACAAGACATCCAATAGTTCTCGCATTCAGATAGAGAATTAGATCGCAATATTTTCTACTGTGCACACAGATCACCCTAAGCTTTAGCGTGTCATGTCACGATTCAAACCATAAGCCATAAGGGTAAGTGCTATAGATACCTCAAACAACCAATAAATAATTTTTTGAGGTTTGGGCATGTACCATGGGCACCTCAAACAACCAAACCTCTCCTTCTCGTTCCAAATTTGAGATTGGGGCAAGTGGTTCGAAGGACCAATAGAAATTGTGTTGGACATCACAGTTTTTGCCATGCGGCACAGATTGTGCCGTCCAACATCACAATCTTTGTCGTCCCATTCCTATTTTTTCATACATTGGCAAAGGGAATGCTTAAAGGCAAAGGGAGTGCCTAAAGGCAAAGAGAGTGCCTTACGACACAATCTTTGCCTTCCCCTTCCCAATTTATACCCGTTTTGGCATGTGTTACCCATGAAACTTGCCGTCCCTCTATCCCAAAAACTCCTACCTCAATCCCTCAAAAAATTAGATTCCCATGGTACTTAACCCTGAGGCCGTAAAAACCTCAATACCCAATTTGACGCTTACATAAATTTTATTTTATTTTACTTTTTATGAGAGACTAATGACTAAGTTACAACAAGGCTTAGATACACCACAAGAGGCGTGCGAGAAGTTCATAAACTGCCTTAAACACCATCTCCAACAGAGGTCGTCAAACGGACAAACACAGCAGAGGACACCACCAATAAGTGCATGAAAGAGCACCATCAACGAATGTAGAGAAATGCACCACCAACAGATGCAGAGAAGGGCACCACCAATGGGCACAACAACCTTTATTTAGAAGTACCTACATATATATATATATATGAGAACAAATCGGCATACAACGTTATTTGTACATTTTATATGTACAGTGGCATGTGGGGACCACATGTCGTTGATCTAAGAGCTTATATTTTTTTGATAATGTTCTCTTCACCTTGTAGATCATCCTCACCAAAAATTAAATCATTTTAAAACTGCTAGTCCCATTAAAAATTGACTCTTTTTCTCGTCGTTCATTGTTCATCGTTAATTTTTACTCAACTTCTGATTAATTTTTGATGGGCCTAGAAATTTTAGAATGATATGATTTTTAGTAGGGATATTCTATTCATCTTGTAGATCATTCTCACCAAAAATTAGCCTTTAGTTCCTCACCATGTGGGCCCCATAACTAATGTAAAAATAACGATGTACAAATAAGGCTTTACACCGATCAGTTCTTTAAATTACATGAATCTTACTCAATAGTAATACCACAGCCGGAGAGTTTCAAACCCAAGAAGTCGAAGTTACAAGGAGGCATGCCAACACTTAGAGCATCTTCAATGCAAAAGTCTTATAAGACAATGTCTTATCTACGTGGCATGTCTTATAAGACAATGTCTAATCTACGTGGCAACAAAATCTTCACAATAGACATTGTTAAAAAAATATATCTCCAATGCAAATGTCTTGGGATTACTTTTTAACTTATGTGACACTTAATTTTTGAATGGGTCAAACTTATTTTGTTTAAAAAGTAGCTAAAGTTTTAGAGGGAAAAAAAATTGCTGATGTGGACCGTAAGACATTGTGAAGATGAATGTCTAGAGATAGACATTCTACTTCACAATGTCTAGAATAACTACCGTCACATCATCATCACATCCTTTCTTCACATTAGCATTAGAGAAAGTTTTTTAAAGAGAATGTCTATTTATCCTATGTTGCAGTCTTATTTTTTCACATTTACATTAGCATTGGAGATGCTCTTACACAACATGACGATGCTCCTAGGCTGCTAAAAATGCGGGTCAGGTTTTTAAGAGCCACGCACTCCAAATTCAGATGAACAAATCTTATTTTCCTCTTCCCGCCTTTTTCTTCTTTTGAAAATTTTCATTTGTTGAATGCAAACGGGATAAAGTAAACATTTCACTCTCTCTCTCTCTCTCTCTCTCTCTCTCTCTCATGGCTCCACCTTTCATCTTCCCTTCAAATCTTCGAGACCTAGAAAAAGATCACGGCGACGATCGATTCTGCGTTCAAGCCCCAATCAACGTCTCCTCCTTCCACACTTCTCAACTCGAAGAATTCGTCAAAGGTCAGTTATATACACCTCCTCCTCCACCACTTTTTAAAAAACCCTAATTTCCCTCTCTTCTCCACTTTGTTCTGCTTATCATTCTTAACTTTCAGTTTTTTTTTTTTTTTTTTAAATTAGAGGTGGCGTTTGATCTCTCCGACAAGGAACTACTTTGCATAGAGGAACAAGAAGTGTTCGATCGAGTTTATTCACTCGTTAGGGATTTCTCTACACTAACTCCATCTTGTAAGTTCAATCTGGTCGAAACCCTAAGATCCAATCTCAGCGTTCTTCTCCCCAGCGTTGAATCTCTCTCACGAGCTTCAAACGACAATGACAACACTTCACTCGTTTTTGATCGGATCGCTTCACATCGCAATGCTCTTAAAATCTACACTTTCTCTCTCCTATCTATTGTTCTTGCCGAGGAGTCCGCTAATCAATCTACAGACAACATTTCAAAGGTAATTTACTTTCTTCTTCTTTTGGTTTTGTTTCCTTTTATGGTTTAGCTGTTTATGTAAGAACTCTCTCTCTCTCTCTCTCTCTCTCTCTCTCTCTCTCTCTCTCTCTGATGGTTTGTCTAACTTCCGCTGATGGTTCGAGTTGTTCCTACCTATTTTGTGTATGCGTTATTCTCAAATATGAGTGACTGAGATTACTTAGTTTCTTTTCTGATTTGCAATAATAAATTTGGGTATTTTAAGTGTTCATTGTTCTGTTTATATTATTTTAATTAGTTTCATATCTGATTTGCAGTTATCCCTCGATATAGCTCTGCTCTCTCTCTCTCTCTCTCTCTCTCTCTCTCTCTCTCTCTCTCTCTCTCTCTCTAACTTGATCTTGATATTTTGTTTTATGGGTTTAGGTGGGAGTGGGTAATCGGAAGAAGCATTGCATAAAGTCATGGGATTGGGAGCCACAGAGGGGACGGATACTTAATTTAATTGCTAATTCTCTTGAGATCAATCTAGGACTGCTTTTTGGATCATCTGGTCCTGATGAGAATTACCTGTCTTTTGTTGCAAAGTAAGTCCTGTACTTATTTTCAACTTTCTTTTTTCTTATTTTTGTTCATTTTAATTGAATTAGTGGATGTTTGCTTTTGTAGAAATGCATTCTCTATGTTTGAAAAAGCAGTACTCTTGAGGGACTCTGACACAAAAGAGGCTCTATGTCGTATAATCGGTAGCTGTGCTACTAAATACCAATACAAGGCACAGTCATGTGCTTCAATCTTGCATTTGATCCACAAATATGATTTCGTTGTGATCCATTTGGCTGATGCTGTTGCTGCAATGGAGAAAAAATATAGAGATGGGAGCTTAGTGATCTCCATCATCAGAGAGATTGGGCGAGCAAATCCAAAAGACTATGTCAGGGACACTGTTGGAGCGGAGAATGTTGGACGATTCCTTGTAGAGCTTGCTGACCGGCTACCCAAGTTGATATCAACAAACATTGGGCTTTTGATTCCTCATTTTGGCGGGGAATCTTATAAGATAAGGAATGCTCTTGTTGGGGTGTTGGGAAAGTTGGTTGCCAAGGCGTTTCAGGATGTTGAGGGTGATGTTAGTTCAAAGTCTGTCCGGCTGCGGAGCAAACAAGCCATGTTGGAGATCTTGCTTGAACGATGTCGGGATGTTTCTGCATATACAAGGAGCCGGGTGCTTCAAGTGTGGGGTGAGCTCTGTGAAGAGCATGCCGTCTCTATTGGTTTGTGGAATGAGGTTGCGATGGTTGCTGCTGGGAGACTTGAGGATAAAAGTGCGATGGTTAGGAAGTCTGCATTGAATTTACTCGTTGTGATGTTGCAGCATAACCCATTTGGCCCACAACTTCGTATTGCTTCCTTTGAAGCAACCTTGGATAAGTACAAGGAGAGATTATGTGAGCAGGAAACACCAGGCCCTTCAGAGAGTGTCTTGGATGGGATACCATCTGATACTGAGACCTGTGAAGCAGGCAATGAGACTGATCCTATGAACACTGATAGGAAATTAGCAGAGCAGCAAGATAGTATCACCGACAGCTGTTTGCCTAACGGTGAAAACTGTGAGGAGCCGAAGGATAGTTCCATGCCGAGTATTGCTAATTTGGAACAGACCAGGGCCTTAGTTGCTTCTCTCAAGGCAGGTCTAATGTTCTCAAAATGCGTATCAGACACGATTCCAACTCTTGTTCAGCTGATGGCATCATCTTCTGCCACTGATGTTGAGAACACCATTCTCTTGCTAATGAGGTGCAGACAGTTCCAAATTGATGGCTCAGAGGCCTGTCTCCGTAAGATGTTGCCTCTGGTAATGCTCCTGACATTCTCATTCCCTGTGACATGACTAAAGTTCAAAGAAAGTTCATGTTTGTTCAAGGATTTAAAACTTATCCTCTAAATGTTGGCTGCATGCAGGTATTTTCACAGGACAAGTCAATTTATGAAGCTGTGGAGAGTGCATTCATCACCATTTATATTAGAAAAAGCCCCATGGAAACTGCTAAGAATCTGTTGAGCCTTGCCATAGATTCAAGTATTGGTGATCTTGCAGCTTTGGAGTTTATAGTTGCGGCCTTGGTGTCCAAAGGTGATATTTCTACCAGCACGGTATGTTCCTTAGTCTACTTTGGATGTACTCTTGCCTTTATCAATTGAAGTCTTTAGGTTGTAGAAGTTATGGATTGTTACTCGTTCCATGCTTTGGCATGCATAATTAGGTACTAAAATGTAAAAAATATGTTTCGCTGATTTTATCAAGTAGGTTTAATCATGTATTTTTTTTTACCAAATCATGACTGCATGTGTTATGTGACATTGAACGAGAGTTGGAGCGTTTCTAATAGCTAGGCTGCTAGAGTATCATGATGTTTGTCATGATTGATGATTTGTTTCCTTTGTAGTTTCTAGCACTAATTTTTATGTATCTGTGTATCAAATTGTGAATGAGTGTGTTTGGGGCTTTTCCTTGTGTTCAAAGGAACCCGTGCACCATTCATGATAAATAATTGTTTGTGTGGTGTGTTTTTCTAATGCGTGCGGAGGACAAATGAATGCCTTCTTCTGTAAACCCCAACAAATAAAAAGTACAATCATCTCTCTTCTCCTGATTCTCTTCTATCTCAACCTTACATTTCTCACCCAGTGGCTTGTTGAAGACAAAAAGTTATAATGTGCATACTAGCATGCCGAACTACGATGTTTGAATTATTTGCACAAACTAATGACGCACATATTTATTATATTTGGGCATTTAAGTGTAAGCAAGTAACACAAGGTATAATGCGCAATTGAGGCAAACCGTGAGTTTTTATGACTTTTGACCTTGTTTTTCATGTCGAAATGAAGAAGGATGAGCTCTGGTACCAAATTGACGCAGGAGAGACCCTAGGCTAATATTGATAAATAATGTGTGATTAGATTTAGAATTTCTGATTTGAATGAATGGGATTGGGTATTGACTCATTGAGCAACCCAACCTTACAGTTAAGCAGATTATTCACCATTTCTGAGTGAAATTCTCACCCTTCGGTCGCATATAGTTTGCTTTCTCCTAAAGAGCCAGACATAAGGACTAAGTGAGCTTGTGTTATGTGAGATGGGAAGTAATAAAATTGAGAATCTTGAAATCAATGAGTTAACATTTCTTAATATATAGTGACATTTGTATTGTGGTAAAGCTTTTAACATCATAACTTTTTCTTGTGTTTTGATGCGTCAAACTTCTTCATAATGTTACTGGTTTGTTTTGCAGATATCTGCCTTGTGGGATTTCTTTAGCTTTAGTGTCAGTGGGGTCACAGCTGAGCAAAGCCGTGGAGCTCTGTCTGTTCTCTGCATCGCAGCAAAATCATCTACTGGAGTTCTTGGTTCTCGCTTGCAGGACATTATTGATATTGGTTTTGGTCGTTGGGCAAAGGAGGAACCTTTGCTTGCTAGAATGTCATGTATTGCCTTGCAAAGGTTATCTAAAGAAGATAAGGAAAAACTGATTGCTATTAGTGGCAACCGGGTGTTTGGTATTCTAGAAGGTTTGATCACTGGGTTTGGGCTACCACGAAGTATATGGTACGCTGCAGCAGATAAAGCCATAAGTGCTATATATGCTATTCATCCAGCACCTGAAACATTGGCTGCTCATGTGGTGAAAAGGTCATTTAGTTCTGTGTTTCATTGTAGTGGAGATGAGTTGCCAAATGACACCAATATCCTTTCCACTGTACAAGTAGAAAAGCTCAGTAGATATTTGTTTGTTGTAAGCCATGTGGCTTTAAATCAGTTGGTTTACATTGAATCTTGTGTTTTGAAGATTCAAAAACAGAAATCAAAGATAGGGAAGTCAGATACTGAGTCTCAGAATGTTCAAGGTGATTGTGCTGATGAACCCAAAAAGGTCAGAATGGGATTTTTTATGCTAGTGTGTTGATTGCATTGATTGATTCCATTTGCACTGCAAAAGTGGGTCTCCGAGTGGAAAGATAGTGGATCCCCCTATCTTTTACGAGAAATCTCAACTTTACTTTCCATGATAAAACATTTTTAATTATGAATATGCTTCCATTGTTTTTTGTGATTTTAACTGAAGCATCCTTCTGTTGGAGGTGGTGTGCAGGAGAATAGTATAAATGCTGAATTAGGTCTCGCTGTTTCTGAAGATGCAATAATTGATGCACTCTCTGAAAGAGCAGAGAAAGAGATTGTTTCAGGTGGTAGTGTCGAGAAGAGCTTAATTGGATACTGTGCACCTTTTCTGTCGAAGCTTTGTAGAAATTTTGGTTTGATGCAAAAGGTGATTGGGTTTGGTGTTTTGCTTGTGTAATCTATTAATACCTTAACTGGGCTCCTGCTTTTTTCATTAACTGTTGTGTGCTTGGCCGTCTTTTCAGTAACTTGTAATTGAGAACTGATTGACCTTTATGCCTTTTTCTAGTATCCTGAGTTGCAGGCTTCTGGATTGCTTGCATTATGTCGGTTTATGATTATTGATGCAGATTTCTGGTAAGACTAGTGCATCTTTTTGTTATTTGTGAATGAGTTCTGGATATAAAGTGTTGATATGTTATTATATTAACTCTAACTGAATAAATGCTCAGTGAAGCGAACCTTCAGCTTCTCTTCACAGTTGTGGAGAGTGCACCATCAGAAACTGTTCGGTCTAACTGCACCATTGCTCTGGGAGACTTGGCTGCTCGCTTCCCTAATCTCTTAGAGCCATGGACTGAAAACATGTATGCTCGATTACGAGATCCCTCGATTTCTGTTCGGAAAAATGCTGTTCTGGTGCTTTCTCACCTCATATTGAATGATATGATGAAGGTTTGTTAGAATTATTTTCTCCTTTTCTTCTATGTTTAGTGATGTATAGTCTAATTTAGAGACTTGCTGGACCAGGTGAAAGGTTATATAAATGAAATGGCTGTGCGTTTAGAAGATGAAGATGAGAGGATTTCAAGTCTTGCCAAACTCTTCTTTCATGAGCTATCAAAGAAAGGTAACTTTTGATTACCTATCATGTGGTTTGTGTTAATAGCTATCATAGGCTTGTCTCAAATGAGCACTGGTCTATTTCTTCATATCTGCAGGGAGCAATCCAATCTACAATTTACTTCCAGATATTCTTGGTAGATTATCCAACCAAAACCTGAAGAAAGAGGTTTTCCACAACATTATGCAGTTCTTAATAGGTTCAATTAAGAAGGTATAAAGAGTTTAATTGGGTTAATGATGACAGATTCTAGTTTCCACAACTTGATGGCTTTGGGTTTTGTTCAGGACAAACAAATGGAATCTCTTGTGGAAAAGCTTTGCAATAGGTTTAGTGGAGTCACCGGTACATTCCTCCTTTTGCACTTGGTTTTTGGTCTTTCCTTTTTCTGCTTTCTCTTCTTTCTGTTTTTCTATTGACTGATTAGTCTGATGTGCAAGTTCTGTCAGTATGCCATGGTTATTGTAAGTAAAATATAGCATTGTAATTCTACGTGGTGGTCAATGGATAACTGGGTCAGTTCAATGAGAGAAATGAAAATTCCAGATCTGAAACAGACTAAACAGGACCAACCAATTGCTATACCAAATCCTATTCGATATGTTAGACAACATTTCTTACCCAATTTGAAGAATTAAATTGTTATGTTTAAAAGAGTTGCGAGAGCTTTCGTGGGAAATTGTTGTAGAAGAAGACTGCAGTATATATGGAGAAAGATGATGAATGCAGAGTGAAGGTGGAGAGTAGAGTGACACCTAGGCATTTTGAGAAAAACTGAACTGGACCTTGTGTAACTTTATCCGAAGGGAAGTTGAAGGCTACTCTTTCTTTCGATCACCCAGAGTGCCATTTTCTTCTAGCCTGCCTGATCATGGTTGTAAAAGAAATGTAGTTAACTTGGGTTATATGGCTAATTTGTGCATCATTTGTTGCAGATATTAAGCAATGGGAATATATTGCCTACTGCCTTTCTCAGTTGACTTTCACTGAAAAGGGAATGAAAAAGCTTATGGAATCCTTTAAAACCTATGAACATGTTCTATCTGAGGATTCTGTTATGGACAGCTTCAGGAACATAATCAGCAAGGTATTGCAATAACCTATTATTCTTATTACAAGCATGGTTTAGTCTCTGTCAGGCCCATTGAACGATATCTTTACTATTTTTTATTGATTTAAATTAGGGTAAAAAGTTTGCCAAGCCAGAGCTTAAATCTTGTGTAGAGGAGTTTGAGGAGAAGCTAAATAAGTATCACATGGAGAAGAAGGAGCAAGAGATGACTGCTAGAAATGCCCAAATGCACCAACAGAAATTAAGTAGCTTGGAAGATCTTGTGGTGACCAAGGATGACAAAAGAGAAGAAGATGCAGAAGCAGATACTGCTAAATGTAGGTTTAGCAGTTTTAGGGAGACATTCTGCTGAATATCTGTTATTTTATTGCATACTTATCTGTTATTTTATTGCATAAATTCAAAACCTATGGTATCAATGGTGTTTAACCATGATGTTGCAGATGGGACAGGAGCTGAGGTAATTGACCCCTCTATAGAAGAAGAGGGAACAACTCAAACTTCAAATGAATCAGAAGTGACAACCATGGATTCAGAAGAAACTTCATGTGCTACAAGTGAGTTGGCAGAAAAGGAAGAAGGCACAACAGAAGAAGTTGAAGCACCAAAAAGTTCTAACACAGGTGATTTTATCCCCAGCGCTGCTATTTGAACCGACCAAATGCTAGATGCATAGGTGGCATGGTGGGTTCTATTTTTGGAGAAGTAGAAAAACGATAATGCTTAGTGTGTATAGCATTAGTAGTGTGTATTCACACACCTACAGAATGGAAATCTAACAGTAGTGTTTATTCACACTCTTGTGATTTGCGTCACACACCTTCGTGATTTGCGTCAAACCTAAAATTGTTCCTTTCTGTAGATTATGCTGTAGGTTTTTCGGTAACCATAGCACTACCGTTAGAAAAACCATTCATATCTCTTTTGGAAGGGAATGGCAATAGGTCCCCCATATCACATAAGTATCCGGTACTTGGTATGGCATTCGGTCTGTTCAAAAAGCTTTTTCTTTTTCTCTCACACTGTTGGTGTAAAAAACTTTACAGTATCCATGAACTCGGTGTTATTGCATGCAGGTGCCTCAAAATCGAAATCCAAGAAAATCTGTAGAGGGTCTGTTTGGAAAGATGGAAAGGGCAATGCTTCCACTGAAAGCAAAATTAGGTCCAGGGGAAGGTTGAATTCTTTGGGTTAAACTTTCATATGTTCTTATCTTGGAATCTAGAGTTTGTAGTTTGTTCGGCTGTGGGCTATTGTTGTAAATTTGTACTACCTTAGGATTTTGAATCCTTTGTTTAGTTCTCCACGTGGAACCACTTAGTGGCCTCTTATCAAAACGAGGAATGAGGTATAAGAATTTGCATGAAAAAATTCTTGGTATTTAAAACAGACGGATATTTCCTAAAGGACATAATTTTTTTATTTAAAACAGACGGATATTTCCTAAAGGACATAATTTTTTTTGAAAGAGACTAATGCTCAAGATACATAATTAAGAAGACACAAATACATCATGAAAGATGTGTGAGAAGCGCAAGGACTGCAATCGTAACTGCTACTGTAGGGGCTATCATAACCGCCACTTGAAAGGCTATTGTAACTGCCATCGTAGGGCTATCATTACTATTACATGGGATAAACTAATGGTAAACCACTATCTAAGAGTTTTGATCTCAAGACCTCCCAAGTCATTGGAGGGGTGCACAATCATTAGGCCAAAGACCCATGTGCTCCTAAAGGACATAATTGGACTTATAATAAGAGAGTTAGTTAGATTGAATTATCTTTCTCTAAAGGCTTTTTAATTTAACTTACCTTCATAATAATTAGCGATTTGAACTTACCTTTCAAAGATCCCCTAATTAGCTTACCCCCTCAAACTAATGATTTCTGTGATTTTGTTGTTTAAAGGCACACATGTGTGTTGCATGCTCCCATTTTTGACGAAAATATCCCTCATGCTCTACTCACATGACTCACTTAAATCTCTAAATTTAAAATCACCCTTTTTTTTAGACAACCATTAAACCACCTTATCTTTAACCTTAAAACCGCCATCAACCTAAAACTACCATCTTCTCTCTCTTAACCCTAAAATCTATACATTTACCTCAAAACTAGCGTCCTCTAAAATCATGGTCACCATTAAACCACCCTCAATCTAAACCTAAAACCACCATCTCTTTTTTCTTAGCTCTAAAACAAAATCAAAATGAAACCACCTTGATTCTAAATAGTCTAAACTCAAAACCACCATCATCCAAAACCTTCATCACCCAAAAAATTACTGTCTATCTCTTTTCTAAACCATCACCACTTGGAACCTTAAAACACTTCTTGCTAATAAACCTCTTACCAATACTGCTTAAGTCAAACCGCTTCTACCATTAGCACAATCATAACATATAACTTAATAAATCTTCTTCAATCCACCGCCACATCTCTTAGAAATTTCTTCCAAGGTAGTTAAAAGTTCCATCATAACTTAACGAAGCTATTAAATTGTTCAAAGCTTGTTGATTTAAATGTTGGGGGTAAATTCAACTCTTTAAATTACAGTAATGGGGTAAGTTAAATTTTTTGAAAAGTTTCACGTAATTTTCCTCCTCGATTTTGCTTCATTTCATCCGTGATTTGGTATTCTCCTATGGAAAATCGCAAAAAAAATAATTCCTTCACCTGAATCCAAGCAAAGAAGCATCATCTCCTTCGCCGTTACAATGAAATCCCTAGAAATGGTTTCTAGGGTTAGGTTATACTAACTTGTGACTTTCTCTCTCTAAACCTAACTTGGGTTAGCCTAAAAGGAGGGTTAGTTAAGTGAGTCGTTTGAGTGGATTGTAAGGGGTATTTTTGTTAAGAATGAGAGCATGCGACACGCATGTGTGCCTTCAAACTGCAAAATCACATAAACCGTGAGTTTAAAGGAGTAAGCTAATTAGATGATCTTTTAGGATTTTGAAAAAAATTATATTTTTGTAAAGCATTTTTCAAATACTATTTGGACATTAAAAAGGTGTTGATTTATGGACACCAAACTTATAGGGCCCACTTAAATATGATGTTCACCTTGGCTCACTTAAACACTACACTAAAAAGCACTTTTTATACTTTTCTACCGCTAATCCAAATGAGGGATTAATCTAAAATTAAACTAATTATTTTCATTAATTTATTGCTTTACAACCTACGATAACTAAAAGAGTCCTTGATAGTGAAGTATACTCACAGAGAGACGAACGAAACACGAAGCATACCATTAGATCAACCTCAATTACAGTATTCCAAGTTTGGTTTCAAGTGATTTTCTTCCATTGTTCTTTGTCCTGTTACGATTGCTGTTTAACTTCAAGTTGTAGTTCTAAATCAGGGTCTGCTTCTTCAGGGTTTTTGCAATTAATTATCTACTGCTTCTCTCTCGGATGTGTGATTCCATATAATGTTTAGTTTTGGTGGTTTTCATCCTCGTCTGGATCGATTCTTATCTCGCCCAGGAATGATTCTTGGCTAAATCTCTTCTTCTGATCTGATTTTGCAGGGAAGTGTGGTGGATCTATGGTACTAGCTGACGTTCCTGACCGGATCTTTATTTCTTTTGCGGAGTTTTTCAATCGTTTCCTCGGCGATCTTTTGCCGATCTTATCTTTTCCCCTTTTTCAGTGTTTGGCTCTTAATTCCTTCTTCGGCTTTCTATTTCATCGGCTTCCCTTATTCCAACTCAGGATTCATTATTCGAGTTCTATCTCTTACAACTGTTTCTAGTTGCTTGGTGTCTCTTGCTCCACGTGTCAGTTAGCTTTGCCGGGTGTCGGTGGAAACATTTCCTTAGCCGGTTTTACCATGTACGAAGATATTTTACCCCCTCATTATGATGATTACTCAACCATGGTTTAGTTCCTGATTACCTTTACTCTGAACCCTCATTGGAGATTAAACTCTTACACCGTGTTACAGCGGAGAATTATTAGGGTTCAAAGTAAACAAAAAATGGTTAATCCTGAAGCAGATGATCTGGCCGACCAACTGGCTGCCAATCTTCATTTACCTCACCAAGCCATGATACAAACGAACAATATGCTGGTTATCCCCCATGAATTGTTCGATAAGGTTCAAGATGAGTGGGCTAACTCTCTCATCGGTCGATATTGGTTGTCATACCAGGTGGATGTTATAAGTTTTAAGAATGCCACATCTGGTATTTGGAGATTAATTGAAGGGGTAGAAATCACTCCATCTGGGTTTAATATCTTCTCTTTCGGTTTGAGGAACTATCGGAATTCCGTCGGGTTGTTGGTGGTGGACCATGGATTTTTTTTGATGGCCTGTTTGTGTGTACTGAGTGGGACCCTCTGATTCTTCCGACACAGGTAAATCTTAACTATATTCCCATATGGATTAAGATGTTCAATCCTCTTCCTGAGCATCTTAATCCAGTCAGAGCCATAATCATCGCGGCTACTGCTGGTGAGCCTCTGAAATTAGTTCTTGCTACCGCTTGACCTTTGTTTGGATATGCTCTTAGGGTGAGAATAATAGCTGACATTAAAAAACCGCCGGTGGGTGGCGTCACTATGAAATCTTTTAAGGTGTTCAACACTTTTATCTCCTTTAAAATATGAAAGGCTTCCTAATAATTTTTGTTATGTTTGTCATTTTCTGGACCACCCTCATCCTGTTTGTGCCCCGTCAATCATTAAAAAGATTTCACAACCAATTTCCAATCCCATAAGCAGGCTGTGAATGGATTTAACCCTCAAAAAAGGATTGTGATTAGAGAGGTGGGTTCCACCAACTTAAAAGATGCCCCTCCTTTTCATAATTCTTCTCTTATAGATCCATCTACAGGGACCAGTAAAAGAAAACATCCTGTGGTGGTTGAGACTTTAACCCCTAATCTTGATATGCTGTCGCTTGACCCAAAAGGTCAAAAAGTGGCACTCATTGTTGATTCTCCATCACCTTCACCTACTCTGTTGTTAGATGCATCTTGTTCTGATTCTCTAAAGATTACATCTTTGTCTGCTATTGCTCCCCCCAAGGTGAGAGAGTTGGACTCTGACTCGACAGCTACTCACAGAAAATGTACTAGATCCAATCGGGGTCGACCCGTTGTTAACTCGGTCAGACGGGCCGGGTTGAGGAACTCAGGCTGTGTAGAGATTTCTCGTGATGAGGGTGAACCTGGACCTAGTAAAACAAAAAAGTTATATATTGACCATCCTAGTCCTAAGGTTCACTCTCAAGTCATGAAAAAGCCCAAGTTTGGGCCTGCTAAGTCCATCAAGAAATATGGGTGGGGTCGGGTCCCTCGATCCGTTCCATACCAAATGCTACAGGACCAGGATGAATCTTCAGCTGAATTTATATGTGGGTTTGATCTGATCACTGGTAAGGAATGTTTGTCTCTTCAAGAATTTACATGGACTGATGTCTCGATCCGACATGAAGCAGCTCCATTTGTTTTCACTAAGGGCACGCCGTCTGTTCATCAAATCTCTACTCTATTTGGTCTAGAGGAAACAAATCCCCACATCTCTTACTCTTTCTTATCAGTGATAGATCCTCCACCACCGGGATTTGAGCCTATACCCATCTCTCCTGTTAACTTCACTGATCTGTTACCTCCATTGTTGATTAATTCAGGATTAGCGAAATCTTTTTTTGCTTCAAAAGGTCTGCATCTTATTGCTGGAACGCCGGATCGTACCGCAGATAACTCCCCACACTTGCTGTGACACCTAAGATTTTTTCACATAGACTTAAAGCATGGCTTAAGGCCTATAGATCCAAAGTAGGCCCAACTAGTGTTAGAAATGTGCAAACTTAAGGGGATAAACCTATGAGTATCAGAAAACAAGTTTTGCCAAAAACATCCACAATGTATGAGTTATATACATGAAATATGTATATAAGGTGTAGAAATGAGTTCAAAATGATTTGCAAAATGAGTCTTGCATAAATATTTTCAAAATAGTTTTCAAAATGTTTTTCAAACAAAATTAAATATTTTCAAAATCTCTTTGAGAGAGAGATTAGGGGTTATCCTTTAGAAATGAACATTTAGTTTGGAAATCAGAGAAATAAAATGAAAACTAGGGTTATGTTGACCTACATTCAAGATAGAGTCAACATACAACTTAGAATTGTTAGTTTGTCAATATTTAGAAGGACTCTTATTTAGAGTCCCACTAGATTTTAGAAACTTCTTTCTCTTGTATTTGAGGGACCTGCTATTTTAGGTGGGTTTCCTTTTCATATTTAGTTTAGGATTCCATTTTCCTTCTAGGATTGGGATACCTATTGGAGGCTATAAATATGAGAGTAGGACATTAGCTTAAAGCATTCAGAAAATAACATTGAGAGTGTGAGATCTCTTGAAAGGGTTGTGAGTCTGAGAGCAAGAGAGAAGAAGGGCCGGCAACCCTTTAGGGCTGCCGTATGGCGTTCAACCATTGAGAGATGGTTGTGAGTTAGGTCTTTACAACATTGAGGTTTCTCTTGTAAGGGGTTGTGAGGTTTTCTCTTGTGGTGTGTGGGCTTCCATTGAAGATGATTCTCTTGTAACTGTTTCTTCGTTATTTTCATATAGTGGAAAGGATCATCATCGCCCGTGGATGTAGGTAATCTTGCCGAACCACGTAAATCTTGTGTTGTGTGTGGTTTGTTTGTTTCTCGTTCTTTAGTTCTTGTTTTGCATATTTGATTCGTCTCGTAGATTGTGCATATGTGATTGAATCGATTTCTCCGAAATTCCTAACAAACTGGTATCAGAGCTTTGGTTAAGGAATCAGATTGATAGGTTCGACCAAGGAACCGTGTAGTTTGTTGTTCGACAAACTAGGATCTGAGCTTTGAGTTATTCGATCGTGTTGAGAGATGGCATCAATATTTGCAAGGGTTTTTCGAACACGAGGTTCGATATGTAGAAGATCGACGGGAAGACAGATTTTAGACTATGCAAGTCCATGAAGGATTCGCTGATCCAATAAAGTTAAGCACAAGGCCTTGAAGGGGAAATCAACGGATGTGAAGGATGATGATTGTGGAAGAAGTTGCAGAACTTACATGATGAAGTCTTTCTCAAGGAGGTTGTTTCGAAAGAAACAATTATATTATTTTGGTTCAAAGAAGGTAAGACTATGTTTTACTATATTAATAATTTACGTAAGGTTATTTGTGAATTATTGAATGTGGGTGAAGTAGTGCGTAATGAAGATCATGCTATGTTACTGTTGTGTTCTCTTTCCTAAAATTATTTGAATCATCGATTCAAGGTCTATTGGCATCAAAGGAAACTATCTCTTTAGATGAGTTTAGGTGATGCAATAGATGACATTCAGGTTGTATGATTGTTTGTGAAGGGGAATGAGTACGTACTTGGGAAAAATCCTAGAGTTAAAGAAAAAAAAAACCAAAAAGGAGATTAATGCTATTGGTGTCACTAGATATGGCACATGGAGGGAAGTCAAGTTTAGTTGCAACAGCAGTAGCTGAGGATGGTACAGATACATGAGAGGTATTGATGGTCACATCGGGTGATTATCGTGAGGTATGGATTCTTGATTCTGTTTGTTCTTATCATATATGTCCCAATAGGGATTGGTTCACTTCGTACAAGAAGGTGGATGGAGGTCATATAGTGTTGGGTAATGACTTAGCTTGCAAGACGGTTGGGATAAGAATGGTTCAGATAAAAACCAGTGAGGGTAAGGTAAAAATCTTATCTGATGTGAGACACATTCCTGAATTGAAGAAGAATTTGATTTCTTTTGGTGGTTTAGAATCCAAGGGCTACAGTTTGTGGCTGAAAGGGAAGTTCTAAAGAAGCGGATGGTAACTCCAGATTGGTGATTCAAGGGGGTACATTAATAGGTTGAGCAGTTGGAACTGAAGACAAGGAAGTTCTAATCTCGAAAAGATATCATATGCAGCTGGGGGCATATGAGTGAGGTGGGATTAGATGTGAAGAGCAAGGAAGACTTGCTAAACAGGTTGGAGATTGCCAAAGGTGAGTTTTGTGAACGGTATGTTTATGGAAACTGGAATAGGATAAAACTTGGCAATGGTGTCCATTATTACTTTGGATGACATCCATTAAGATGTGTGGAGGCCAGTTAACGAAGGTATGAGATTTTCTTTCATTGATGACTTTTCTAGGAGAGTGTGATTGTGTGTCATGAAGGTAGGAGAAGTCGTTGGAAGTTTATCGAAGTGGAGGACTATGATGAAGACCCAGACTGACAAGAAAGGATGACGACTTAGGTTCATCATTGGGGGGAAATTTATGAATGTTCCCATAAAGGAGTATTGTCAGATTGAAGGCATAGTGAGGCACTTCACGGTGAGAGAAGAATCTCAAAGGAAAGAGATAACGGGAAGGATGAACCGGACCGTTATGAAGATAGCATGGTGCATGTTGAGTAAACAATATCGGGCTGAGGAAGTTAAACCGGCATGCTATCTTATCTACAGATCACCATCGACAACCATCGAGTCGGGGACATATTTTGAGGTATGTTTATGTAATTTTGCTGGTTATGATTCCATTATTATATGCGGGGTTTTGCTTATTTCCATGTTAGGGAAAGTGCGCTAGACCCATTGTAGAAGGAAATGGTTATGGGCTGTGAGGATGGAGTCAAATGTGACGAATTGTGGTGTCCAAAGAGCCACAAGTTTGTGTTCAGCAAGGATGTTACATATGTGGAGTCTGTTTTGCATTATCCTAGCAAACAGAGTTCGACTTGGGTGGAGAAGGGTGTTGGTGATTCTGGGCAGGTGGAGGTTATACTTCACACAGGATTCTACGTCAGAAGATGTAGATGAGGAAGAGGTTCCTATAAGGGGATCTCGGCAACAACAGGAAGTGAAAGTTCTTTGTTAGTGAAAGGAAGAGGAAAACCATTAGAGCATCGGTTTGGTATGGCTATGAAGAGGTCGTAATCTATGCATTATGGGCTTATGAAGATAAGTTGAGAGCAGTGATGGGTGAAGAGATGAAGTCTCTTTACATGTCTTAGGTGCTTGTGAAGCTACCTAAGGGAAGCAATGCAGGTAGGTGCAAATGGGTGTTCACTAAGAAGGATACAACTCCAAGCACAATTGACACACGGTATGAGACATACGCAATTGTTAGTCAAGGGCGATGCACAAAGAGAAGGTGTGTGTGAAGTTTACTTTCCAATGAAGCACACTTCTAACCGTGCCTTGTTGGCTAAAGTGGGATCCGTGGACTTAGAGTCGGTACAACTCAAAGTCTTTATAGCGTTCTTGAAGGATGTTGTGGAGGAAGACATTAAAATGTCGCAGCCCGAAAGTTATGTTGTTGTTGCAGGGAAGATGATTCATGTGTTCAGATCAAAGGAGTTCTTGTATGAATTGAAGAAGTCGCCAAGGCAATTATGCAAGAGGTTTGGCATAGTGATTGAGGATCGGGAGTTTACATACGGTTTGTGTGATAACTATGTGTATTTCAAAAGGCTACTAGGTAGTTCCTTGATTATCTTACTGCTATACGCTAAAGACATGCTTGATACTGCTACGAGCATGGTGGAGGTTGACACGATCAGATCTCGCTGGAGTATAGAGTTTGATATGGAGGAGTGTAGTGCAATTGGTAGCTTGGTCCATGTGGTAATGTGCACTCAAGTTGACATTTCACAGGCAGTTCGTGTTGTTAATTATTTAGCGAATTTGAGAGAACAACATCGGCAGGCAGTGAGGTGTGGGTATCTACAGGGTACTGTTGATGTAGGAGGGGTGTACCAACATGATGGTGGTCTAGGATCACATGTTTGTGGCTGCGTAGATGCGAAAAATGCGGGTAATGTGGATCAATCGAGACCTACTAAAGGATATGCATTTACATTGGCACGAGGTCCGATAAGTTGGAGGTCAATATTACAATCAATTGCTGTCAATGGAGGCAGAATTGATCACTATAACAGAGACCATGAGAAGCCATTTGGCTTAAGGGCTTGACTGGAGATTTGGGTGTTGAGAGGTCGAAGCATATTAATGTTCATTATCATCTTGTGCGGATACTATAGACGGTGGAGGATTTTCTGGATTGAAGATTCACATAAAGGAGAATCCCGTAGATATGCTGACAAAGGTGGTACCATTGATTAAGTTCGAACTTAATCAAATATCCTACAGGTGGAGGCGTCGTAAGGTGCAATGAGGTGGCGATGATGTACGTGAAGAGAAGAACAGTAGAGGAGCCATTTGGCAGAATATCGCTAAAGGTGGAGAATTGTTAGTTTGTCGATATTTAGAAGGACTCTAATTTAGAGTCCCACTAGATTTTAGAAACTTCTTTCTCTTGTATTTGAGGGACCTGCTATTTTAGGTGGGTTTCCTTTTCATATTTAGTTTAGGATTCCCTTTTCCTTCTAGGATTGGGATACCTATTGGAGGCTATAAATATGAGAGTAGGGCATTAGCTTAAAGCATTCAGAAAACAACATTGAGAGTGTGAGATCTCTTGAAAGGGTTGTGAGTCTGAAAGCAAGAAAGAAGAAGGGCCGGCAGCCCTTTAGGGCTGCCGTATGGCATTCAACCATTGAGAGAGGGTTGTGAGTTAGGTCTTTACAATATTGAGGTTTCTCTTGTAAGGGGTTGTGAGGTTTTCTCTTGTGGTGTGTGGGCTTCCATTGAAGGTGATTCTCTTGTAACTGTTTCTTTGTTATTTTCATATAGTGGAAAGGATCATCATCGCTCGTGGAGGTAGGTAATCTTGCCGAACCACGTAAATCTTGTGTTGTGTGTGGTTTGTTTGTTTCTCATTCTTTTGTTATTGTTTTGCATATTTGATTCATCTCGTAGATTGTGCATATGTGATTGAATCGATTTCTCCGAAATTCCTAACAAGAATAACCCCAAACACTAATCATTTCTAGTAATTTATAAAATATAGGAATACCATAAGTCACCTAGAAATGAAATGAACGTAGAAATGAACATTTTGGATTTAGAAATGCTATAACCTTGGGATTAAGAAACTTAGAAATGAAAATGATGGAATAAACCATTGGATGAGATTCATTTTAAAACATTAGGATTTCATTAGAAAATGAAATGAAAAATGAAAATGAAATGAAAAATAAAGTTAGAAATGAAACCGGAAATAAAATAAAAGGATGTGACATGGTGTAACTAGGAAACTATGGATAAGGGGCAACCAAGTGGTGTGTCCCACTTGTAAAAAATATGGGCATAAGAGGCTGCCTTGTGTGCCACTTTATGGGAGGAATTTAATTTCCTAAAAAGTCTAAAACTCCTAATTTAAATAAACAACTAATTTTTTAGTAATTTTCTAAAAAGAGGATAATTACTAATATAGATAATTGTTAGTATATCTATTAAAGTTAAAGTAAATCATAAACCTTGATAAATAAGGAATGAATCTAGACCATTAAATTTAGGTTATCCAAAAGTTACTAAATCTTAACCATTGAAATAGTTTTCAAATCCTAAAACACTTAGATTTCGTTATTTATCCATAACTTGTAGTATGTAATGTAGACCATTGGATGATTTAAGATTTAATCTTAGTCACATAAAATAAATAAAACTCTAATATTATGAGTAGTTTAAAAATTAAAGACAAATAAGAGTTAGAGATAAATATGGATTGAGATAGGGTTAGGATAGGTTTAGGAGTTTCTTAAGGAGGTGGATTTGGGGAGACCAAACCCTATAAATAGAGGGCCTGGTCGAACTCCCCTCTCCACCATAAAAAATTCAACTTCAAGTTAGAAAAAAAAGAAGAAGAAGAAAAACCCTAGCCCCCAAACCCTAGCTGATTTCTCTCTTTCTATTTCTCTCTTCATCTTTAAAACCTCGTGGAGCTTTTGGAGAAGAGTAATCATTCAAGTTTTTTAAGAAAGCTTAGAGCTTTTGGAGTCAAAAGAAAAGTAAGTCAAAGCCTCGTGGAAATTAAGCGAAAAAGGTAGGGAGAACCGGTACTATAAACCTATTTTCAAGTTATGTTTTCTATCGTTGTTTTCTTCGAATCATGTTTTTCAAAACCTATTTTCTATATAAATTCAAAACCTATTTTCTATATAAAACTCAGGTTTTTGAAAAGGTTTTCATGCTATAAAAATCATTATTTTGGGTTGTGTGATCATGAGTGATTGTTTTAAAAGCTATCAGAACTTAAAGTGGTAAGATGAGAGGTTTAAAAAGTAAACCTTGGGTTGTTAGGTAAATTGCCTTAGTAACCTTATTTTAGAGAAACCAATGAGAGGTATCAAGTGCTCCATAAGTGAGGTATCAAGTTTTGTACCCCAAAGAGAGGTATGATATATGCTCCGTAAGAGAGGTATATTATGTGCTCCGCAAGAGAGGTTTAACATGATTTGATAAACATAATTTCGTCAGTTGTGATGTTGTGAGTGTGGTATTGAGAAAGTGATGTTGTGTTTGGCCTAAATGGCACCGCCTTGAGAGGCATCTCCGCAAGAGAGGTTTATATCCGGATCCGTCCAAAAGTTGACGGTGGTTGGTTTCCACAAAAACCCTGACGAAGGAAGTGGAACATTAATAATAATAATGTGTGAATGAGAGGTACTAAGTTAGCATATAATAATGCACATGCTACTATATTATACTATACTATATTATATATATATATATATATATGCACTTCTGCATTTGTTTATTTTTTTAGTCGATATGTGTTTTCAAAAAAATAAACCTATTTTCTATTGCTAACACCAGTCTTTTTAAAAGTGTTTTTGAAAAACGTATTATTTTGTGAGTGAACAACCCTAAGTGGTTGGTTAGTTTTGAAAAAAGAAGTGTGTGAGGTATTTCAAAGAGAATAGTGGTTTTTAAGTGACATTGATGGATGGGTTTTGTGGCAAAAAGCTTGTAGTTTTCTGAAAATGGTGTTAGTCAGCCTTAACCTATTATTTTTTGTTGTACCTACTGAGCTTTGCTCACCCTATGTTTTTACCCCCTACAGGAATAAAAAGAAGAACTCGAAGTAGTACCAAAAGTCTTGAGAGAAACTGAAGATTTAGAAGTATATACAATTAAGAGAACTTGGACAAGATAATTAGAAATAGATCACATGGGATTGGGTTTTGTTTGATTATTTGGTTTGGTTATTTACTTTGATTACAATGATTTGTTTCTCTTAGTTTCTTATTCAGATGTGAGGTTTGGATTTATGCATGATACAATGATACAATGAATACTTGAGACATGGTTAGAATAGCATGATAGTTTGAATAGTTTGAATGATAATGTGATTAATAATTTGATGATTTTCTTTGAGTTATGAATGTTTGAATGATATTCCGACTTCTATAATGTTTTATTTAGACACTGATGTATATACCTAGAGAATTCCACTTCATTCCAAGATTAGGAAGATGACTTTCCATATACCTTAAGGTTGGCCCTGATTGCTAGAAAATCCAGAATTCCTCCATTAGTCCGAGTTCAACACATTTTTTGTGTAAAAGCATAGAGAACTAGCTTCAGGTCAAAACATAGAAGTTTTTGTTTTTTCTGTCTAGCTTCCAGAGAACCTGACTCTACCTTAATCCGAATTTTAGGTAGGGAGTAATGGCTAATCTTCGCCACTTATGCAGAAACTCTAACAACAACATTTACTTAGGGAATTTGCTTATTCCTTTAAATTCGAGAACTTTAAGTGTTGTAAATATAAGTAGGGCATTTAGATGTGATTAAAAATAGATGCTCATTGGTTTTATACAGTGTTCAACTAGGTATTAGGTATTGTCCTTTCACCCCAGTGAGACTCCAAGGCCTGGGTCGTGGTTCCGACTCGAAAGTGGGTTGGGCCATTGGGATCCCTGGGTCGGGATGTTACACTTGCCTTCAACAATTTCAGATCGGATTGATCACAAGGTTAGTCTAAAATTATATATCCTTTCTACTTTAGTTTCTATTTACTGCTTCTGGTTGTTAGTTTCTCTTTATGCTTGTTTGTGGATCTATTGTTGTTACTATCATTGCTGCACTTATCTATATTGTATGGGAATTCTCTCTTGGAAATGTCAGGGGCTAAATAAGCCCTTGACTTACAAGCATTTGAAAACCTTAATTTCTTCGGAGAACACTGATACAGTGTTTCTCTCAGGGACTAAGGCAACTGATAAATCTACGGCTAAGCATTTCAAAAGATGTAATCTGCAGAACTGGGTTACTATTCCCCTTATTGGGAAGTCAGGGAGGTTGGGTTTTGCGTGGAAAGATGGAATCCACCTAGAAGTTGTGCATCAAAGCAAAAATATGGTGAATGCCATAATAACGGAAGATCCCACCAAGCATGAGTGGTTACTCACAGCTTTCTATGGTCCTCTTGCTAAATCTGATAGACTTTCCGTTTGGAACTTTATCAAAGAGCTTGGTGCTGAGATACAGGTGCCCTGGGTGTTGCTAGGGGATCTAAATGTGATTTTTAATGAAAGTGAAAATTGGGAGGAAATGTCTTTCAATTTGGTAAGGTAAGGGATATTCTCAGCATAATTTACTTAGCGGGCCTTGTGGACTTGGGTTTCTCAGGCCCTACCTTCACCTGGAACATCCATGAGGAAAATATGCTCCGACAAAAATCTAGAGATTCATGGATTAATCTCAATGACTGCAATACGAAGTACTTCCATGTTGTTGCTTCTCAATGACAATGTAGTAATTATATCAATGGGATTATGAGTTCGAATGGGTCCTGAGTAACAGATCCTTTACTCTTTTCTCAAATCCTGACCACACACTTATCTGAAGTAGATTGTGTCCTATATACCACGAGATTTACCGATTCTTCCCCATAATTTATCTTTCCCTGATCTATTTCAATAACTGGGATTGTGATCTGGCTTTTGTTCTTTATATTTGTTTCCTCGGGATCATTGTCTCCATGGATTATTATTACCTTATCTCCACAGACAAACTTTAACTTTTGATGCAAAGTTAATTATATTGCCCCGTGCTCATGTAGCCATGGTCTCCCCAAAAGTTTGGTAAAACTTGTTTTGATATCCATAACCAGAAATGTGGTTTTTGTTTGAACCGGTCCAACCATCAAGACTGTGGAGAACTCACCCATTTCATTTTTCTTCTCATTGTTAAACCCGCGCACAATTCTTTCCCAGGGCTCTATACTCCTCTGTCACACTAATCATTTTTGCAGTGTCCAGGGTACAAATATTTACGCCAAACAATTGTCAATCAACACATGTGGGACCCAGTATCCGTTGCACCCAATAGTGATCTGAAGAGCCTGATTATGTTATTTCCCCTCTGAGGGTAAATCCTCATCTGAAAAATTCATCAAGTTGAGCTTCCCGACTTGGGCTACTGTTCCTGCTAGCTCTTCTAGCGTGATTGTGGTAGGCACATGAGCCGCATTTAATTCGGCCAATGCAACTTCTCTATGTCCCGAAGATGCCATTAACAATCCCCATATGTAAATGTTTGCTTTAGTTTTTTGGAGTTGCTCAATGACCTCTTTATCCTCTTCTTTTACCACTTTCATGTCTTAGAGCTGAAATTGGGTGGAATGACCCATGGTGGCCGTAGGATTTTTGGCTCTTAAGTGTTATCTTCATCAGCCAATTCAGTGTGGCCCCAGTCAAGCTTCGTTGGAATAATTGTAATAATAATTCCTCTTTCACCACAAGTGGCTTCACATATCCAACATACATCCGAATATGAGCCTGTAGACACCCAATCCCATCATAGCGATCTATATCTGGAAACTTAAAATCTGACGGTAATTGAATTTTTGGATATGGATATTGCATGTTCATATCTACTGAGTCCCCTTTCATCTTCCTGAATGCATTTTCTAGCTCTTAAAGTCTCTGATCAACTGAAGTTTCCGGCTTCTCTTGACTTTGAACATTTACTGTTTCATCTTAAATTGGCATGATGGGCGCCAATGGAGTTTGAATAGGAGTTTGTTGATATGAAACCAACTATATTGAAATTCCAGTAAGATCGGAAGATTACACTGCAATTAATTCCTCTATACTCTTTCCTTTTTCAAAAGCCGATGAGCTTGGCAAATTGTTCCCTTTTGCTGGATGTGGTGACCTCAATGGGACCTCTTAGGTCCAGAATTGGTAACCTTTGTTCAAAATTTTTTTACTTTTGGTCACCTCCTAAAAGAATTATGTGCTACTCACTTGGTTTTGATCCCAAAAATCCCTTGCCCGCAACGAGCATTTGATTTTAGGCCAATTAGTTTATGCAACACTGTTTATAAACTGATTGCTAAGATCCTTGCTCTCAGATTGCGCCCACTGCTTGAAAAAATTATCAGGCCTTTTCAATCGACTTTTATTCCCAATCATCAAATTACAGATAATATAATCATTACTCATGAGGTCATTCATACGATGAGGAAAAAGAAAGGTAAGGGTGGCCTTATGGGCATTAAATTGGATATGTCCAAAGCCTTCGACCGGCTTGAATGGTCCTTTCTTATTGGTATCCTCAAGCAATTGAGTTTTTCTCAACTCTGGTGTTAACTGATTCTTGAATGCATTAGTACTCTAGAGATAGCCATTCTCATAAATGGGAGCCCTAGTCCCCAATATTTCCCTTCTCGAGGCTTGAGGCAAGGAAATCCTTTATCTCCTTACCTTTTTATTATTTGTATGGAGGCCTTCTCTCGTCTACTTTCTAAAACAGAAACTAATCAGGAGTTTCAAGGCATTAAAGTCTCTAGGAAAAGCCCAACCATTTTTCATCTCCTATTTGCTGATGATTGTCTTCTTCTTGCCAAAGTTAATCTGGTTGAGGCTAAAAACCTTGTGGACTTGATTGACTTTCTCAGAAAAGATTCTGGTAAACTTATCAACTTTTAAACATTATAGAATTGTGTCAAAAATCATTAAAGTTAGAAGGATTGAGATCAAAGATAAATATCTAGGGGCTCCTCTATTCATTGATAAATCGAAACATAAGAGTTTTGAGGGACTTTTATATCCTTGACTAGACGTATCAATAGCTGGAAAGAAAAAATTCTCTCACAGGTAGGCAGAACGACCTTAATTAAGTTTGTTCTTGCTATAGCTCAAACTTATCAATTTGCTTGTTTTTTATTCCCTGCCACCATTTCCAACCAAATTCATAATCTTCAAAGAGACTTCTGGTGGGGCAAAGAAGATGGTAAAAAAGGCCTTTATCTAAAGGTTTGGACCTTCATGTGTCGTCAAAAATCAATAGGGGGTTTGGGTTTCCATAATCCTAGACTAGCTAATCTTGCTAACTGATAAGCACATATATATTACAGATAGTACCCCTATATTTCTATTAGTTAGTTAATTATTTTATTTAGTTTGAATTAATTAAGTGTATTTTTTCAGTTTACAGGACATACTAGTACTCTCATTTACAACATGTTTTAGAACATCAACCAAATATTTTACATTTGTGTATTTTTAGTTGTGATGTCCAAGTTCCCATTGCACATACACAACGCACAAAGTTTGGCCCTCGGCGCCGGTTAGAGATTTATATTAGGTTTGACTCACCTTATATTATTAGATATCTTGAACCTTTGACAGGTAATATTGTTATTGCATATTTTGCGGATTATCATTTTGATGAGACAGTCTTCCCACTGTTAGAGGGAGGAAATCAGCCACCTAAAGAATGATGTAAACTTTAATGGAATACACTAACTTTGTTTCATCTTGATCCTGACACTAATCAATCTGAAATTGAAGTATAAATGATTGTTCATCTCCAAAAAATTGCTAATGAAATATCTGAAGCATTCAATGATGCAGCAAAAGTGACTAAGTCAAATGTACCTGCTACAAATGCTTTAATTCGAATTGATGTTCCAGTAGGACGTGTTGTCCCAATAGAACAAACTGTGAATGTTGTAGCAAATGAATCGTCTAAAACACGACTAAAGTGTGGACGACCACTTGGATCAAAAGATTTTGTTCCCTAAAAGTGGAAATGCCTATCAAAATTTATCCGAGATAGCACTCTAGAAGAGGCTATTAAAAGATCCGCATTCTCTTAAGTAATAACTGTTGAAGATATACAATTTCCTGAAGAGAAATAACCTCCTGAAGATGAACAAGTACCTGTAAATGAGAAAATCTCAATAAATTATGCATGCACTAGAGAAGTGTGGGATCAGAATAGAATAATTATCGACTCAGTAGCTACTTGAATTGTTGCAGATGATGATGGTATTGAACCACAATCTGTAGAGAAATACCAACATATAAATGATTGGTCAAAATAAAAAGAAGCAATCCAAGTATAATTATTTTCTCTTGTAAAATGTAAAATTTTTGGACTAGTAGTTCCAACACTCATAAATGTAAACCCTTTACATTTTAAATGAGTATTTGTAAGAAAACATAATGAGAAAAATGAAGTTGTTCGCTATAAAGTACGACTTGTGGCACAAGGTTTCTTGCAGAGACCTGGGATTAATTATAAAGAAATATATTCTCTTGTTATAGATACAATTACTTTCAGATATCTAATTAGTCTGATAGTCTTAGAAAAACATTAATATACATTTAATGGATGTTGTTACAACATATATGTATGAAACGTTAGATATAGATATCTATATAAAAGTTCCTAAAGGATTTAAATTGCCTGAAGCAAAACCACACCATATGTATTCACTTATGCTGAAACAAGCTTTGTATGGATTAAAGTAACCCGGACGAATGTGGTATAGTCACCCTAGTGAATACTTAATTAAAGAAGGATATGTTAACAGTTCCATTTGCTGATGCGTATGCAGAAAGGTCCATGAGTCCCTCATGAACTATTTGTCAAATTTCGTGTCAAAGTTAAACTCAAGAAGGTCGATGTAACTTAAGTTAGAGTTAGTGAGTCTCAGATCGGATCAATTTGAAGAAATGACTCCAAGAAGCTTAACTCACCACCGGAAGACATTGTATGATGGTAAGCGACTTAGAAACCTAAGTACCATAGGTGGTTAGAACTTTAGAAGAAGTTCCCACACTTAGAAATGTTTTTAAAATTCAAAAAAACTAAATTGGGCAGAAAAATCACCTGGAAACAGATGACTTTGGTTTCGAAAGCAACTTGGTTGGTTTCAAAACCAAAGAGTCTTCCTGATCAAATGAGACTTGATTTCGAAACTACTACAGTTGCTTTCAAAACTAAAATTTATCTGGAAATAGATAACTGTGGTTTCGAAAGCAACTTATTTGGTTTTGAAACCAAAAGTATTATTGATCTCCAGGACATTTTGATTTCGAAATCACTCTAGTTGGTTTTGAAGCCAAAAGTCACTCTGGTAATAGATGACTGTGGTTTCGAAAGCAACTTCATTGGTTTCAAAACCAAAAGTGGTGCTAAGCAACAAACCATCTTGATTTCAAAATCAAGCGTGTTGCTTTCGAAAGCAACTTTACTACTTTCGAAACTAACATGCTGATTTCGAAAGCATCGCCCAGATCTGCATGAAAAGATCATTTTTTGGATTTTTTTTTATTAAATCTCATGTTCGACCTTGTTAGGTCTTAAGCATTTACAGGGGTTAGTGGGGAGCTCTTCTTAGTGGGTTGAGGTTATCATTAACTAGATCTAGGAACATACTCATTACCAATGGTGTGTTCGAGATCTAGATTTATAAATACATTCATTACACTTGGTGCATTCTGAATCTAGATATGAGAATCGCCATTATAAATGGAGTTGATTCATTATAGTTTCAACCAATTAATCACTATAACAATTAACAAGTCCTAGAGATTTCTATCTCGAGTCCTTTGATTCCAAGCTTATTGAAAATGGTTAAATCGTTCCCATTTTAATAAAAAAACCTCAGTTTTAGTTTACCAATGAAATTTTGGCGTTTGATCTTGAAGGTTCAAGTTCGTGATGAGATATTCGTGGAGTCGAGTATTGGTTCAAGGTGCAGAACTTGTAGAGTTCAAGTTAGAGACGCATCACAATCAACTAAGAGGTAGATTCGTGGAGTTCAAATTTGTGGAAGAACAGTACACCATAGCTGATCGGAATATAGAGGGAGTCGTACATCGTGTCTATCAAGTGGTAAATCATGTTTTAAGTTTTCAATAACTCTGAGTGGATTTTTGCTGGACTAGGTCCCAGGATTTTTTATAAAATTGTAGGGCACATAAACTTTCATATTCATTAAGAAAATAGAATATGGATTTTCTATCATTGCTGTATACGTCAATGTTATCAATTTAATTAGGACTCTTGAAAAGCTCTAGGTAGCAGCAGAATATCTAAAGAAAGAATTTAAAATAAAAGATCTTGGAGAAATAAAATTTTGTCTCGGCTTACAGATCGAGCATAATACACGTGGAATTCTTGTCCATCAAACAATATATATATACTGAAAAAGTCTTGAAGCGCTTTAATTTGGACAAATCGTATCCGCTTCGTGCTCCTATAGTTGTGACATCTCTTGATGCCGAGAAAGATCTATTTCGCTCAAATGAGGATAATGAAGCACTACTTGGTCTAGAAGTACCATATCTTAGTGGAGACAGTGCATTGATATATGTCGCATAGTGTACAAAATCTGACATTGCTTTCTCAGTAAATTTGTTAGCCAGGTTCAGTTCAGCACCAACAAGGTGATATTGGTCAGGTGTAAAACAAATTCTCCGTTATCTTTGTAGAACAACAAATATGGGATTGTTTTATTCTAAGAATCCATCCAACGGCTTACAAAGAAAAAACTTCACAGATGTTGGATACCTCTCTGATCCCCACAAAGCTATCTCCTAATCTGGGCATGTTTTTACAAGTGGTGCTACAACATTCATTTGGTGATCCTACAAGCAAAGTCTTCCAGCTACTTCTTCTATTCATACAGATATTATTGCTCTGTATGAAGCTAGTAGAGAATGTGTATAGTTAAGATCACTAATTGGACACATTAGAAGCTCTTACAATTTTCCCTCCATCACTGATGTACCAATAATTATCTTTAAAAACAATGTTGTTTGTATATCATTAGTCAAAGAAGGCTATATCGAAGGTGATAGAACCAAGCACATATCGCCAAGGCTATTTTATTTTCACTATCTCCAGAAGAGTCATGAGATTGATATCCAGTAGATACAATCATATGAGAATTTTGCTGATCTATCCACCAAGTCTCTGCCAACAACGACATTTAGAAAGCTGGTTTATGGAATTGGCGTCAACATATGTATCATGAAACTGACTATTTTTTAGGAAATACTCAATCAAGGGGAGTATATCAATGACAATATTTGTACTTACTGGACCTTATCGCGTTGTACTCTTTTTTCTTTGTCAAGATTTTGTTCCTATAGGTTTTCAATGTCAAAGTGTTTTTAACGAGGTAGCTTATGCGAGTCCAATGCTACTCTAAGTTGCTTGTACTCTTTTCCTTCGCTTAGATTTCGTCCCTCTAGGTTTTCTTAGCAAGGTTTTTAATAAGACAACTCTCTTAGAATGGTGAAAATACAAAGGGAGTATTATATGTAGGAGCTTGTCCGCCCCATGTGCTGTCACACATGAGTCAGTTGTGATCTACGTGTATATGTCAAGATCCCTGAACTTTAATCCATGCATTCCCCCTATATATATATAGATGTTTCTTTATTGTATTGAGGTACGATGAAGTTGAATCAATAAATTCATACTACTCTTATCTCTCGTATTTTTACTTTTATTACACTTTCGCTTATCGCAAATAGTGTAAATATATATAACAACTTTCAAGTTTCAGTTCCGATTTATAGTTTGAGAATGAAAAATAAACTTACGAAACCGATTTTTTTTTTCAAAACTACCAAATTTGCAACGAAACATATTGGAATACTTGAAAAGGAACTAATTGATGGTCTTTTGGAAGATTTGAAGACCTAATACCCTCCTACATCAAATTTAATTATTTGAGTTTCGTGCTCCATTGAAGGATTTCGATGAAACAAGTACTTGTTCTCAACTATGAAGTTCGACAAGAAGACTCCAATTCTTTGTTCTGGTTTCGAACTTTCAACTTGGTGTCCAATCGTATAGTTGACGCTAAGTTGAAAGTGGTGAGGTAGAGTATTTTAGTTTTTGTAAAATCTAATAATGTGGGAGAAGGTTTGATCAAAATTGGGACTGCTATTAGTAATTGTGGAGTTAAACTAAATTAACCAAGTCCAACTTAAGGGGTACTGCCAATAACATTTCGAGGGTGCCTTTAAAAGTTTCCATAAAATTTTTTATTAAAGACCCATTGAGGTGAATCCCCTTTTACGTATAGTTTAGTAAAGGTGTCAATTGGGTCGTGCCGTGCTTGCCCATCACATTTTATGTCTAGGCTGGCACGACCTATCTAATGGGCCATGCTGGGCAGACCTCTTAGGCCCAGTGGCAATATGGCACGAGCACGACATAATTTGAATTTTTTAACCCATAGCACAAGCCCAGCCCAAAACTTTTTAACCAAATCACTTATAAGTTTTTATTGACATTAATTTGAACTTTTTAATTTTTATCAATACAAATTATCGTAATTTATCTTAATTGATGGTTACGAGGATGATGTGTGATGATGATCATGCATCATGATGTGGATATGATTATCATAATGAATGATAATGATGATGATGATGATGATGATTCTACTACTACATGGTCTATTTCATGTTATGGAGTTTTATCCTTGCGAGCTTAGTTAAGTTTAAGTTTAGAGTTTAGTGTTTAGGGTTATATCAGGAAGGATCATTTACTATAATTCAGTAATGAGTAATGGTCACATGTTTTATCCATCATCATTCTCAATCATCATCTGCATTATCACCATCTTCACCATCATCATGATCACCCCATCAACATCAACACCCATCATCAACATCACCTATAATCACCATCCTCATAAATAATCATCATCATCCATCATGATTAGCTTTCATCATCATCATCCATCATGATTAGCCCTCGTCGTCATCATCCATCATGATTATCCCTTGTAATCATCATCCATGATTATTACGGTTTATAATCATTATGACCACATGATTGCCCATCGTGATAAATTACCATTTACCAAATTTAAGTATAACTTTTTGAAAAAAGCGTAAGTATTAAGCAACAACAACTAGTAGGTTAGTTAGTAAGGCTTCATTCTATTTTTACACGGGACCAAGGTTCAAACCTCCTTAAAACTTTTTATTAAAAAAATTTACGACTTAGTGGGCGGCCCACCAGCACGATGGGCTGGCACGACCCATCACGAAGTGTTAACGTGCTGGGCCAATGGGCTGGTGCTTCGTGCCATGCCAGCCCAGGCCATTAGCCAACCGTATCGTGCGGGCCCAACACATCCCAGTTGACACCTCTATAGGTTATATGTATTCTTCTTATGAGATGCTAATACTTGTGTTAATTAATACAATATTTTCAAATTAAAAAATAAAAATAAAATATTCACAGAATAGCACCGGAAGTACCCCATGCCACACAGTCCTGGCCCAGGGGTTGTGCAAACTGTGCTACCCACAGGGCCCCAGGTTCTAAAGCGCCATATCAAAACCTGCAAAATAAAATAGGTGATAAGTTGGGGGACCTTTTAGAGGAAATTTTGGTTGTGGAGCTCAGATTGAGATGATTAAATGTTGGTTTTATTTGAGGATGATCTACCCACCAATTAGATGATCCTCAACAAAAATCATATCATATCATTCTAACTCTTCTAATACCCTCAAAAGTCGAATGAAATTTAACGATGATTAATTCATTTTCAACAGTTTATTTGGGGTTAGAGGTACTTATTTTATTTTTGTGTTTTAGTTTCAATTTGATTCTTCGTAACTAGAACCGTTGTATGTGGGTGACACTCTGGCTCTGTAACCTCGCGCTCCCGCTTTGAACCACGCTCCGAAGGTATTTTGGAACTAGAGATATCTTTTTATTGCCCGCTTCAACGCTCCCGCTTCCATTTTCCTTCCTGCTCTCGCTCCACACTCTGATTACTTAGATCTGATTCTTGGTTCAAAGTACCATGAACTTTTTTTATGAATAATTTTGTATAAGTAATTGTCTAATTGATAACCTAAAAATTTGATCTGATTTACTATAACGAAAAAAGTTGGAATTTTGCAAATGAGTCCTTAAATCAACTTGTTATTGACATTGCCGATGTGGAACTTATATAGAGATGATTTAAGGACTGATTTTTTGTGATGATAGTGCAAGTACCATATAGATCATCCTCAGCCAGAATCACATCATTCTAAAACTTTTAAACCCATTAAACATTGTGTGATTTACGAACTATATATTTTTTTGCAAATAACTTTAGGGGGGTGTATTGAATCTGGATATTGGTGGATATTTAAAAATCCACTAAAGTCCGTGATATTTAAACATGATTTCTAAGGGCTCTTTAAATATCCGAGGTATTCAATTGCGTGGATAATAGTCTTCCAAGGACTCTTTAAAAATCCGTTGTATTTATTTCACATAGATATTGAACGATTGTAAGGGGACCAAGACTTGTTATTATCTACGTATACTGTAATACCAGAGTATTAATAAATAATCAGTATATAACACTGATGTAAACACAGTACTAAAATAACAGTACGAAACTGTTATTACTGTTCTAAAATCAATATATATATATATAATAGTACGAAACTTATATATATAAAGAACGAAACAGGAAAATAGAGGGTTAGAAAATGAAAAGACAATGATAGACCGAGGCTAGAACAAATCTATGTCCTTAAGACAATTAGCGCCCCACAAGGATGCTGATGGAGAAATGGCGTTTGTCTCCCAGGACTTCAACGATCTTACCTTCTTGTTATTGCAGCACTTCAATATACAGGAAGCTACGAACCAAATAATGCAGAGTTTTCTCTCTCACAGACTTATACAGACACTAACACTTGATGCGAAAACTTGATGCGAAAATTGAATGAATAATGCAGACTCTGGACAACTATTTATAGAAGAAATGGTGACTGCACGAAGGGCCAAAAAGTCTGTTCACAAGCACCCACTCGCCCAAACAGATGTATTTGAACGAAAAGACTTAAAAAGAAAAGAACAGACTCAATACACCCCAAAAAACCCGTTGAAAAAAAACACAAAAAAAAAAATGAATTTTAGGCATAAGGGCCCTAGGCACAGCCCAGGCCCAACACAAGCTCTAAGTGAGCAAACCAAACCAAACCAAGCCAAGCCCAGCCCGGTCCGGGTCGGGTGGGTGGGTCGGTCAGACGGACGGGCGGCGTGCGCACACGTGTGGTCTTGCTTAGGTCCTCCCCCTTTCACAAAAGTGGGTGCCCCTTGGGGCCCAAACCCAAAGGCCAACCAAAGTATATAAGAGGCTCTTAAGGTTCTCACACTTTTCCAATGTGGGACTATTCTTTTTACACAAGATTTGTCCTATTTCCAACAAGGTTATAAAAGTTTCAATTTCTCATTCATCTGAAATCGGTTTTGAGCAAATAAATACTCTACGAACAACTTCTCGACGAGAGGAACGCAACCCAATGACTTATTTTTACAAATCAGATGTGGGGCCGCTCAAAATCATGCTTAAACATTGCTGGTCAGAATTGTCAAAACTGAATTTTCCCAACAATCCCCCACATGAATGGAAATTGACTAAACAAATGCAATATGAAGATGCAGACGATAGAGAGAGTAAACAATGAAAGTTACAGCATTAGGAGAGGTAGCTTGTGACTTTGAACCTTCCCTAGTAAGTTACTATCGGATTTACTAGCTGATCAGTGAACATAGTTCTTGAACTGTTCAGCTATCTAGAGTAAACCAAGACAATAGAACTCACACTATTTCTTTCGAACATCTTTGGTTCTTACGGTTGTGTTCATTTTGGCCCTGAACAACTCCTGGTATTCATGAGTGCTTTTAGAGAATATAGCCTTTATAATTCTCATAGAAGCGGCCACATTTCTCACTCATATAGGTGATGTCCCATGAAAAGTAACCTGTCTTACTCCACTTATTATAATAAGATATGGGAATCATTAAAAGCATTGCTTATCCTAACTCACAATACAGGAAACACTGTTTCACATTTATACCATAGGAATGAGTAGGAGACTTTAAAACTCCACAGTGTTACATTTGAATTTTACATAATTTGTGTTGTCCCTTTGAACCTAGATCTTGGGATCTCCAGTCAACTAGGTAGGGTTTCCATTATAAAACTCTTATATTATAGGCATTAAACCCATTCCCCTCGATAATTTATCTACTTGCTCTTTTGGTAAACCTTTAGTAAACGGATCTGCAAGGTTATCTTTAGATTTTATGTAATCTATAGTAATTATTCCATTGGAGAGCAATTGCTTAACGGTATTATGTCTACGTCGTATATGTCGAGACTTACCATTATAAATATTATTATGTGCCCTACCAATTGCAGATTGGCTGTCACAATGTATACTTATTGCAGGCACAGGTTTTGGCCAGATTGGAATATCCTCTAAAAAATTTCGAAGCCATTCTGCTTCTTCTCCAGCTTTATCTAAAGCTATAAATTCAGATTCCATGGTTGATCTGGCTATACAAGTTTGTTTTGAGGATTTCCATGACACGGCTGCTCCACCAATTGTAAAGACATATCCACTTGTGGATTTTGAATCTTTTGAATCTGAAATCCAATTGGCATCACTATATCCTTCTAATACCGCTGGATATTTAGTAAAATGTAATCCATAGTTTTTGGTATACCTTAAATATCTTAAAACCTTGACTATTGCTTTCCAATGGTCCCTTCCTGGATTACTCGTATATCTACTCAGTTTATTGACTGAGTATGCTATGTCAGGCCGTGTACAATTCATGACATACATTAAACTCCCTATAATTCGTGCGTATTCTAACTGTGCTACGCCTTGGCCAACATTTTTCATTAAATGTAAGTTTGTATCTATAGGAGTTTTTGATATGTTGTTATCATTCTTGCTAAATTTATCAAGAATTTTCTCAACATAATGTGATTGAGACAGAATTAATCCATCTGAAGTTCTAGTAATTTTTATTCCCAATATGACGTCCGCAGTACCTAAATCTTTCATATCGAAATTACAAGATAACATTTTCTTTGTAGCTTTAATAACATTATTATTACTACCTATTATATACATGTCATCTACATACAGACATACAATAACATATCCACGTTCTGTGATTTTTGTATAAACACATTTATCACATTCATTAATTTTAAACCCATTTGACATCATTACATTGTCAAATTTTTCATGCCATTACTCGGTGCTTGCTTTAAACCATATAAAGATTTTACAAGCTTGCATACTTTCTTTTCTTGTCCAGAAGCTACAAATCCTTCGGGTTGTTCCATATAGATTTCTTCTTCTTACTCACCATTTAGAAAAGTAGTTTTAACATCCATTTGGTGAATTTCTAAATTATGTAATGCTGCAATTGCGATTAACATCCGAATTGATGTTATTCTCGTAACTGATGAATACGCATCAAAGTAATCTAATCCTTCCTTTTGTCTGAACCCTTTAGCCACTAATCTGGCTTTGTATTTGTCAATGGAACCATCTGGCTTCATTTTCCTTTTGAAAATCCATTTACAACCAAGAGGTTTATTTCCTGGTGGAAGATCCACTAGTTCCCAAGTATGGTTTTGCATTATGGATTCTATTTCACTTTTAATAGCCTCTTTCCATAATGGAGCTTCTGGAGTTGACATTGCTTCTTTAAAATT
>MVGT01003405.1:162216-191158 GCA_002174775.1 Macleaya cordata
GAATCTGGTTGACGGGAACTAGCCTTGAATTGTTTAGGATCTTCAAAGCTTAGGAATTTTAAAATGTAACTCGCATCAAGTCAGACCTTCATCTCAGATTCAGATTAACTTTTTACCTGACTACGAAAATCTGACTCTACCAAGAGGTAAAAGCATTAGAAGCATTCAAACATGTCATATTTTCAAACAAGTCAAATATAAGATGCCTTTAAAATAAAAAAAAACATCACCGAAGTAAACCATTAGCAGAGAAAAGAAACTTTGACCACTACAGGAAGGGGTGTCAAATGGTAGCTGATGGGTGTATCTAACCCCAAGTCCAGCTCAAGCCTGGTGTAATAAGAAGAGAAGAGGAGGAAGAAAAAAAGAAGATGATAATGATGATGATGAAGAAGAAGTAGAAGAGGATGGGGGTCTCGGGGCTTCAGGCCAGGATTAGGACTCGGGTCGGCCTTAGTTTCAAAATCCTCGGCCCAATCCAGCCCTGTCAAATCTTCAGGTCAGTATGGGCCGAATTGCCACTTCTAATCCAACATCAGTTATTTGAGTTCCTAATTGGCAGATGAGGATTTTAATCAGGTCGGCTTTGGGTGTACTGGCATAAAGTTTTCTCCTGCCGAACCACAAACCCTGACAGTGCCATGTTTAAGTATCCTGGCACCCACCACAACCCCAAGACCTTGCACAAACAAGTGCAGTGAAATAAAATTCTTGAGTAGTTCTCATCATTATTGTTGTTGTTAAAAAGTTACTTTTTACTAGAAAAGGAAAAAGAGCTTACCTCTATAGTATCTCCTTTGACAAGCTCTTCATTGTGTGTCGCTCTGTCAAGCTCCATGGTGCTGTAGTAACTAGCATTCATTTGCAAAGGAGGAGAGCTGCCGTAGATGGAAGAGAAAATGCCAAAGCCCTCCTTGTTTTGAAGTGCCACCCATCTGACATCTGCTCTACCAGAAGATTCGCCAGGAACAATGTACGGCACATGCAACTCACCCACATTTTGCTGATATACCCCAACATGGGCAGCTTCTTTTCGATCTGGATAACATTCAAATGGTCCTCTTCCATACCACGTGATTTGATCTAGAGATTTGTCCACATGAAATTCAACTCCAATGCGTGGCAAAGGTGGCAGATCAGTGTTTGGTTGTACATTGCATTCCACAATTACATCTCCGGAACCATATATCGTATAAATCATATCAACCTTGCAGATAATGTTAGATCTCTCATTACTGGAAAGCATGTCTTCTTGATCTTTTGGCACACCAAGATAGACTACTGCAATCTTTATGTCGTGGTCTGTCATATTTTGTACAGAGCAGCTCTCAGTATGAAAAGACAGGTTATCAAGGAGAGCAGCCTTCCACTTGGCGGCGTAGCTATTTGCACCTCCACCTTTGTCATTGTCTGTAGGTGCCCTCCAAAAGCACGGAAATATGCCCTTATTTATCACGGAAACTCCTTCAACCTGCCATGTCATGAACTTTTAGAAACTGTGTTTTTTGGCAATCAAGAATGCTCTAGGTGGAACAACAGATGATGAGTGTGTATGAGATACATTACAGCATTATTGATCATCTAAGAAATCTGCTTATCATCTTCGAAGCTGCATCGGGCTTAAAGGTGAACTTTGAGAAATCAAAGCTGATAGGGGTGGGACTTGAGGAAGGTATAGAGGAGTATGCTCAAATACTGGGATGCTTAACTGAAACATTACCTGTCAAGTATTTGGGACTACCTTTGGGAGCTAAACCGAGAGCTCTGTCAATTTGGGAGGCGGTTCTTCACAGAATGGAATCAAGGTTAGCTTTGTGGAAGAGAAAATGTCTTTCGAAAGGTGGTAGGTTAACACTCATAAAAACCTCACTTTCCAGCTTACCAATCTATTTTTTGTCCTTGTTTCCTCTCCCGAGTACAATAGAAAAGCAGATGAATAGATTAATGAGAAGGTTTCTTTGGGGAGAATGTGCTGCGAAGAGAAAGATCAGCTGGGTAGCATGGAAAAGAATTTGCAAACCAAAGAAATGGGGAGGTTTGGGTATTAGGGATGTGAGGAAGACAAACTTAGCTCTATTATCCAAGTGGACTTGGAGATATGGGAAAGAAAAAAATTCTCTTTGGAGAAAGGTTATTGCAGCTAAGTATGGAGGAGACTTAAATCAAGTCTTTCCTGCACCAGTGGACGGTCCATAAGGAACATCAGTATGGAAAGGGGTTCAAAAAGGTAAAGAGTTAATTATGGAAAATTCTTCAATCAAATTAAAAAATGGTAAGTCAATAGCATTCTGGAATGATTACTGGTGTGGCTCAGACTCACTAAGAAATAGATTCCCAAATCTATATAAATTATCAAGGAAAAAGACGGGCTCAATCCATGATATGGTCATTAATGGTGAAAATGGTTATGAATGGAATTTGGATCTAAAGAGAAGGTTAAGAGCAGAGGAACAAGGCTGGATGACAGATTTAATTACAAGATTAGGAGACCCACCACACCTCTCACAAGACAGTGACGATGAAGTGGATTGCACATTCAGTAATAATACTCTATTCAGTGCCAAAGAATGCTACGAACTCAGTTGCAGAGAAGGAGCACAACAATTCCCAGTACAATTGTTTTGGAAAAAATCGATACCTTCAAAAGTATCTTTTTTCGTTTGGTCAGCTACGCTAAATGCGATTCAGACGACAGATAACTTGAGGAGACGGGGTATGGTTTTAATTAATAGATGTTGGTTGTGCAAACAAGAGGAGGAATCAGTAGCCCATCTACTTTTACACTGTGATACAGCAAGGAAAATTTGGCTATATTTCATATCATCATATAAAGTTGAATGGGTAGCATCTAAAACGATTGAGGATCTTTTTTTCTGGTGGAAGAAATGTTTTGGAAACAGTAGAACCAGAAAAATATGGGAATTAATTCCTTTTGCAGTATGCTGGGGGTTATGGCTTGAGAGGAATGGTAGGGTGTTTGAAGGAAAAGAAAATCAGTTTGAAGATATCATTCTCAATATCAAATCGATGTTATTTCTATGGGGTTCCATAGATGATGTGTTTAGGAATTTCCAATTTTATGATTTGGTTCAGAGATGGGAGCTAGTTATCAATCTGTAATCCATTGTATTCTTTTTTTGTCCATTTTCACAATCAATAAAATTTTAGCCCTTTCTCTCAAAAAAAAAAAAACTTAGATGGAATCGAAAGGAAATTCAAGAAAACCCTCTTCTTTTTTAGTTCATTTTTTCGTCACATGGAGTTAATAGTGCAACTGTGCAAGGAACCCATTAAATCTTTTCCTCTTTGGTATTTTTCAGTATTTAAATTTTGGGGATAAGTTGGTCGTGCCCCTAGACCGCAATGGGGTTTCTATATTCTACAGGTCAGTAAAACTCCTTTTAACATGCATAAGCAACAGCGGCAAAGGTAACAAAAATCAATAGTAGAAAGTAGAAACTACCTTCCAACTCTCAACTGTTCCTGTCCATGCATTCATTTTTATCTCCCAAGAATCCTGGTTGCTGACCCTGATAGTATCACCAAGACATTCACCAACAATAGCACTACCTATTGTTTTAATTACCTGGAAAACATGCCTTCATTAATACCGTAAAGGATATCCGAAAATGATATAAACTTGGTCAAGATATCTGTTTGATATATAAGAAGAGTACATACGTGAGGTTCATATCCTCTTTTGGCAGGCAACTGGACTTGAGTGAAAGCAAGAATATGACCCGCTTCAGCCCAGCGTGTGGAATTCAAAAGTTTTGTGGTGATTGTTAGAAACACTTCCGTGGCAGATGATGATGCCCACAAAGAATACCATGGAGCAGATTCCAATTCTATTTCATAACTGCTCTGCGGTTCTATGGCTGGGAGAGGTAGCAACCCTGATCCAAGGATGCATCCATCCCCATGAACCATCCAGCTAAACTCTAAACCTTTCGTTGTGTCAAAAAAATTTGTGTTTGCTATCTGCAAACAAGCATCGCGTTAGTTAAAAAACCTCCGTATGTTTTAAGTTCCACAATCATGTGAGACAAGAAACTACCTTCAGACCTCTCGGAAAGAAAAATAAAATAAGAGACTACCTTGAGTATGCTATCCCGGGATGAGATCTTTATTGGCTGATAAACATATTTAACTTCTGAAAAAAAAAATGAAGGCTTAAGTAAATGCACACATGCAACACACAGACTTATCATGAAATGACACTTCTACATATATCTAGTATGATAAATTAATTGCAACGAAGTTACCATTTAGTGCAGGGTGAGGCGTTCTATCTGGCCACATAAGCCCATTTAAACAGAAGTTCAAATCATTGGGGGTATCCCCAAAGTCACCTCCATAGGCCCAGTGCTTACTACCATCTGAACCTTCCTTCAGCAGTCCCTACATACATTTTGCAAAGGTTAATTTGCAGAAGCAAGGATTCACCTCCATAGTAAACCCAACATGAAAAAGCTGAGGTACATCTTCAACGGTTGCATAGTATCAACACTAATACACATTAAGTATAGAATCCAAAAAGCACCACTACTACATAGCCATGGTGGTTATAGCAATCGTGATTTAGGGTGTGTTTGGATCAAGTCACTTAGGGTGTGTTTGGATCAAGTCACTTTAAAAGCCATGGTGGTTGGATCAAGTCACTTTAAAAGCAACCCTTTCCTTTAAGAACTTAGGGCGTGTTTGGATCAAGTCACTTTAAAAGCCATGGTGGTTATAGCAATCGTGATTTTATTTTCCCCTCATTTTCTTTTCTTGTCATTTTTACAAATTGTTGTTTGGATGACATAAAGTATTACTTGAGATGTCTACCTTTGACAAATTTGGGATTTTGAAAGAAAATGCTTCAGCTTGTTTGCTCAAATCAAGAAAATTTAGATAAACTCAAAATGCTTTCCTGTGGAATGATTTTGATATCCTCAAATCTCAACGGATCATTCAAAAGGTCCACATTGATTTCAAATAATTCTAAGCAATCTCAAAAAGTTTCAGATGACTAAACCAGCATATTAGTTCAAACTTGGTATAACTAAGTTCTCTTAATCAAATGACTAAACCTACTGCCGATCAGTTTCAGATGCCTAGAATGCATCTAGAAGAAAAAGAAAGAGAGAGAGGAAGAGAAACTTGTTTGTCGGAGCTATCTTGGCCAGAGATCCGCCGGAATAAGAGGAGGGCAGAGAATGCTAGGGTTAGGTTCTGTATTGCTTTCCAAGAAAAATAGATGAAAAGAAAGAAAGAAAAGACAACCTGTCCCACATGGTAGTAAAATAGGCAAGAAAAAAATATAGTGTTTTAAACTAACAGGGGGGGTGCCTTGTGGTCGAAACCATCACGCTTGTGATGGTTCTCTCCCTACCGTGTCAGTAACAAATGACGGGATTTGAGCTACCCAAACACTTATTAATTAAGTCACGTGGTGGTTAGAATTCTAACCACCATGTCCCAAACACACCCTTAGTGAATGATAAGCAGGGTCGGCCTGAGATTTAGAGGACCCTACGCAAAATGATCCAACAATATATAAAATTGATATAATGGCTGTGGGCCCAGCGGAGAAGATCCAAGGGCTAATTTTTGGTGACGGGATCTCCTCACCATGTAGATGATCCTCACCAAAAAACATATCGTTCTAAAACTTCTAACCCCTGAAAATACCATTGAAAATTAATGGTAAAATTAGCTTAATCACCGCTAAATTTCAACCAAGCTCTGAGGGGGATAGAAGTTTTAGAGTGATATAATTTTTTTGTGAGGATGATCGTCACGGTGAGGAGATCATCCTCACCAAAACTCATCCCTTGGATCACCTCCATATCGCCCCACAGACAGAATGTCCATTAAAGGGTATGCACTTTAAAAAAAATGGGCCCTTTAAAACTGAGGTTCCTGTACGGTCACACAGGTTGCCCCACATCAAGGTTGGGCCTGCTGAAGTTATAAGTTTCCTCTTTAAGCTGTAGGAGTGGGACGCCCCACCCTGAGGTGAGCCTGAAGAGATACTTTTAGAACAGAAAGTACATTAAAAAAGTAAACCATTTTCCAAGATGTTGTCTTATTGAACACTATTTGAGTGTCCATGGAATTGAGGAGCTTGAAGTTGGACTCGAATTCTAATTCATCTTTTCTACCCTTTCTAGACTAACTACATTGGTGAGCTCCCTCAGAATATATCAGCCCCTTTCCCAATACTATAACTTAAACAACTACCAATCTTTTTCTTTTGGGTCCAAAAATATCAACAATTTATAAGAGAAATTAAATAAATCTCCCCATATGTTGTACCACTTAAACATAAGAAGACTCTTTGGTTTCAAAGATACACTTCCAAATTGCTGATACTTGCACAAAGCATATCGATGATACTTGCACCTTATTGTTATCTCTAGCCCAAGAAAAAGAGAAACGGTTTCCATGTATTCTAAAGGATTTGAGATGTTTTATATACCTGATCGACCCAATCCCAGATAAAACCTCCTTGAAGACCAAATGTATTATCAATTGCTTCCCAATATTCATGAATATTTCCATTGCTGTTCCCCATTGCATGAGAATACCTGCAAAGAGTTGTGACCTACAACTATCAGTAAATAGGGATAACAAATGTAGTACCAACTACAAAGAAGATTGAAAGTGCATGTTGATGGTAACATAAAGATACAAAAAGGAGTAAGAAAATACCTGCAAAGAGTTGTGAGTTACAACTATCAGTAAATAGGGATACACAAAGGTAGTACAAAGAAGATAAAAGTGCACGTTTATGGTAACATGAAGATGCAAAAGGACATACTCGCACAAAATTAGTGGTCTAGTTTCAGTTGGATCCTTCGCAATCTTAACTATGTCCCACACACGCATATACATAGGACATATTATATCTGTTGATGAAGTTCTTGATCCACCTCCTTCATAGTGCACTAACCTCGAGGGATCCTTGCCTCGAATCCAACCTGAAGTGAAGTCGTCAGAAATAAGCAACTAAATAGAAACATGACGATCATAACTGAACACACACTGGCACAAACAAACAAAAACATTACCAGCTAAGGCACCATGATTAGGTCCATATCCAGCCTCATTACCCAAGGACCAAGAAATAATGCATGCGTGATTTTTGTCCCTCTCCACCATGCCTATTACACGATCCAGCATAGAAGAAGCCCAACTTGGTTCTAATGTGGGATGTGTTATGTGTCCAGAAAGATCAAAACCGTGTGTCTCAATATTGGCTTCATCTATCATGTAGAAACCAAATAAATCACACAACTCATACCATCGCGGATGTTGGGGATAATGACTGTTTCTCACAGCATTGATATTGTTTTGCTTCATTAAAATCAAATCCTACAAACAAAAGATTACATGAAAAACACAACAAGAGGTAATGCAGAACCATTTCATAAGACCACAAATATTGTATCGCACAAGAAGAACATGACTTTCAAAATTAATGGGGAATGTACAAGACACATTCTTTTGCCTTAGGACTCATTCGATAAATTTGAATTTTTCTCAAAAAAAAAAAGGATGAATGGGGAAGAACTAATCACCTTAACCATGCAGGACTCCACATTTGTCTTTCCTAGACGCGGATGATGTTCATGTCTGTTGACACCCCGTATTATTACTGGATGTCCATTAACCAGTAACTGTTTTGTTGCTTTTGATATTCGCCGTATGCCTACTTGGCACGATTCACAGTCCACTTGCTGGCCAGATGCATCTTTAAGGATGATAACAAGAGTGTAAAGGTTTGGCTGTTTATGGATGCAAACAGGCAAATCATTAGAAAGAAAGAAAGAAAGAAAGAAAGAAAGAGGAAAAAAAGAGATCAATGGTGTTGAAATACTTGACTCGTAAGAAGTACGAGATATTTTCTTAGATTATATTATCGAAAGACACACAGTCATCATATAAAGTAGACGTATCTATGTGAGATCAAGAATGTCAATATAACGCAGTTGATCATGTATAAAGCTCAAACTTATATTAAAACCATCCAAAACTAATTGATGAGACATAGGAACCCCAACCAACTCTAGGATTTTAATCCACGAACCAGTTATCTCATATCAAGCAACATATTCTGACATAATGTTAACTTAAATATCTTCATCAAAAAATGTTAACTTATACATTAAAAGATCATCTGAATGAGGTGAGATTCCAGACCTGTTCTGCAGACCAAAGCTTCGGTAATTCTAGTTTTCCTCCAAGTACGTAGCCATGAAAACCAGGAAGCGCATTAGGAGCTTGATCAAGTTTCAGATGAGCAACATCGGATGAAAGCAAATTGACGTTCCCATCACATTCATACCACCTTCCAGTGTCGTATATTACAGCTTCTATGGAAAAGTTAGTAAGCAAGCCATCATTGGCTGTCTCCTTCGAGGATTCAAGTTTCACTTCAACCTGGATTATATTGACAAGAAAGGAACGGATATTGTAAGTGTTCTCCAAACAAATAGCGTAGTTAAGTACATCACAACATTTTCAAATCTTGCATTTTTCTCATATGGGGGGATTCAACCTTTCGATTTAGAATTAGTGAATTACAGATATGGGATGAAAAGTGGTTGATGCATAGCCAAATAAGATAATAAACTTGCTCAGGCAAAGAACATAGTAAGTGACTACTTGTACAAAAGATGCTCAGTTCATAATCAGCAGCACAAGGCATGTTTATAACATTATTTCCAACTGGCACATAAATACCAAGGGCAGCTTCTAACCAAACAAAAAGATAAAGTAGCTGAGATGAAATTATTAAATGTCAATGAATATGTTGATGAAGCTAAGCAAGATGAAAGAATGCATGTGCACTAGAGCTGTATAGTGTCTTTTCAAAACTAGAATATAAGTTACAAGCTTCATACAATTTTATCTTCTAATATTAGACCCCTTACAAGTTACAACATATTTTTGCATATGCCAAGGTATGTCAGGAAATAAAGACATCACATTTAAGAAGAACCCTTATGATCAACCACATCCGTAAGTCTCATGGGGCATTCTCGTCTCCTTTGGCCCCAAAATGACTTTGAAAACAGACAAGTTAATTTCATCAGACAATCTCTTCAAAACAGAAAACAAAACAAAAATCATAAGACAACTGAGATATTCAGAGCCGTATTTTCAATATTCAATGCAAATATCATATCCTTTCCCATATCCTATGTTCCGGTTACATTACAAAGTTTTTTAGAAAATGTTATATAACCAGTGAGCAAAGTGTCAAGGACATATTGTTTGGCTATAAATATGCCCTGATGCTAGCCATGATTACGTAATTTGGAACTTAGATGGTGCTTGGTTATTGGGTGACAGTGACACCTCCCAAACTTCCATTATGGCGAGTCCTCCATCTCTGATCCCTTCTACGAACTCCATCTCTCTCAAACCTCCAAGAGCGTGACACGCTATGATACCAAATTAATGTAAATAGTTGCAGAAGCATATCATTGTTTCTCTAGATTGGACACTCATAAGATCCTTAAAACAAAATAATTCATTCATTCATGAAAAACGGATTAACAATTGTGGAGGATGCCCTTATTTATAAGCTCTAGTAGTTTGGGCTACAGGTAAGAGATAATCTTAAAGGAAACTTATCCTAGTTTAAAATGGAAACTAAACAAAAGCATCCTAAAGTAAAGAAATTACTTAAAACTACTTGGCTGCCACGATCTTATTTAAATCCTAAAAGATATCGTGCAATGTTGCATGTGTGGACCCCAGTTGGAAACGAGATTCACATCACTATGCTCGCCGTTCCATAAGGGGTTGACATCAGTTTCCCTTGACAAGGATATGCCTCGGGATGGTGCATAAAAGGTGTTGGGCTACACTGTGGTATCCATTGCTCAAGGCTTTGTATGCTATGTGATATGTGCGTCGATGTACATCCTTTACTTGGGTTCAGTAGATGGAATTACATATCTTGAATGATATATGTCTGAGGTATTGTATGCGAGATGCTCGGCATAGACAGAGTATTCTCTAGTTGCTTGGCATGTAAGACACAGTAATGTGAAAAATCATGTCATGTGCTTTTGTCAAATGCTAGGTGTGGTGATGAGTATTAATATAGTATTTGCGGTATGCTTTAGACGTTTGTTTTCTAGATGGGATCTCAAGATATTCATGTGTGAGGTTATAGCCTCTCATATATCCGTGGATGACCATACCATGTATTCGATAATATCCAGCTTGGCTGGTTGGGGAATCTTGATGAGGGAAAATCACTAAGAGCTGGACCAGTGTAATATAGCACACAATAAAGCGACATGTGGATTGACGAATAAGTATGGCTCAATGCTGGGACATGGGCCACAGTTGTGATCTATGTCCCTTAAATTGGACAAACTGACTTGAAGGTTGTAAGGGTCCAACCTAATGGGGGAACATAAATACGGTAGAGAAGGGTTGCGCCCGCATGCGCAAATCTGTTTACACTCCTTTTGCGGAACGAGATCAAACTGAAACTATTAATGCTGATGGAAATGGCATGGAACCTAGGAAAGCAGCATGGAGGCCCGAAGTTAAGCCACTGGTGGATTTGAGTTCCCTTTCACTCGCTTTAAGCACCTAAGCTCACAAACACGACCCCACGTGAATCACACGAATTGGTCCGTGACGGAACGGAATCTGATCTACGTTGTTTGGTCAGGGACCCTTCCAAAAAGGGTATCGCTGTTATGATCCCTCTTCTCGCAAGATGTATGTATCGAGGCACGTTACTCTGAGGGACTAGGCTTTCAGGGGGAGTCTGGTCCCTCTTTGACGCCAGCCATCATGGAAACTACGCTCCCTTGCCTATTTAGGGGTATACACAATAAATAGGAAAAATGGAGAGACCAAAGCAGGGCTCGACGAAACAGAAAGTATCATGGTACGTCGTCCTTCCCTGAAATGGAACTTTCATGCAGGAGCAAGAACAGCATGAAAGTCGATCTATTACGACCAGCGCGATCGTTCATATTTCATTTTCTTCTTGGATGATTGGAATGTTGGCTTTCAAGTAGCAAGTTGGGGTTTAGCATTGCACGGATATTTGGTCGAATATGGTATTTCCGATATAACGATGTGTTTTTCATTGGTCGACCGATCCGTTTGTCGCACAAAGCACCCACTGTACATAGATTTGAAAACATATGAACTAAGAGAATACCAATTAAACTGTTATTTTGTTCTACTTTGACATTAGTATGAGTCGAAATCAACGAGTTCATATACACGTTAAGTATGTAATCCCCTAATATGGCGTCGATGAACCTACGTTAGCCGCTGCCCAAAGCTCTTTTGCTTGTATTATTCGAGAACACCTTTCCCTCCTAGACTCACTAAAGAACCTTGAACATAGTTACTATAAGTCCCCACCATTGACACATGAACCAAATGATTTGGGAGAAAAGAAAAAGAAAAAGAGGAATATGAAAAACGAAAGCAAATGCAGTAACAAAAACAGAAGCAGTAATGAGTTGTTTGAATAATTATTTCTAAGTTACAAGTTGTTTCTTCTTCAGACAAATCCAACAATATGAGGATACACCAAAAATATGGCAGTTAAAACTACGATAAATTTTTTGATGAAGAAAAACTAAAATAAATCACAATTATATCTTGATGTAAAAAAAACACTAGGTTGGCATTAAATATTCTTTTTAGAACTATTTTGAGCCTACCTGCACATCCGCGTAAGAGAAATCCTCACTCAAGCTTGATTTGAAAAAGTAATCTGCAATGAATACCTGCAGACCATTCAATTCCTCCATTGCAGATAATGCATATTGCATACTTACAAGGTCGGCAATAAACTAGATATGATGCGTATAAGAGATCAATTTTATACTACATATCTGTTCAATCAAAGGAAATAAGCACAAGAACATAGAAATATATAAGTTCATGATACAATACAAGATTTATTATGCAATCGTACTGAGTTTCTATTTCCTTCTCCTCCTCCATCAACCCAGAAACAGATATATTTCGGGCAGTGCAGAAATCCTATATTTTCTAGAAATGATGGAAATACTGTTGAAATGCCAAAAATGTTTTAGCAACTTTTATTGAGAGTATAACTTTGTCTCAACGCTCTAATAGAAGTACATATTCTTCATTCTGATTTGTGGAGACCATGGTTTTAAAAATCGTATGTATCGTACCATACGTATCGCGATACGTACCATATCGCCAGCCCACCGTCACGATATTTCAAAAAATATCGGAAATGCCTGTATAGGGTGTATCGCGATATGTATCGTACTGTATCGTACGTATCGCGATAAAAATTGGTGTATCGTATTGTCGTCATGGGGGACCAGCAGCATTTTAAAATCGACTTTTTTTCAACTTTTTTTCTTTTCTCTTCTTCTAACCTTTTTAAAAGTCTTGTAGGGCCTATTTGGGTTAAAAAGAAAGTTTGAGTGGAGAGAACTTGAGAGGTTTTAATGGAGAAAAGGGTTTTGGGTTTACTTTCTCACTCTAAACCCTAGATCAACATAACTCTCGGGTTCCGATTCCGTTTGTTGCATTGGATTCGTTGAAGAAAAAAGCATCTTCCTTGTGGTCTTTTTTCAAGCTTTGTGCCACACCAGCCCTTTGTTTTGTCTCTTTTTGGCTACCAAATAGTATGTTCCTCTTATTTCCACTTATTTTGTTTTACTTTAAAGTTTAAAATATGGGGGAACAACGGTTTAGCCTATTTGAGGGGTAATATGATAGTTCAGTCCCAGCTAAAAGTATTATGACAGTTTAGTCCAAAAAGGTGAAAAACCACGCATGTGCATTTTGCTGGACAAAAATACCCTAGCAATAAATACACAAGCAGTAAGCACCAACTAATTTTTTTATTTTATTTTTTAAACAAAAAATGACATAACTTTTAAAATACAAATCAGTTTTTCATAAAAATTATATTTTTGGAAATCTTACATTGAGATCTTTAAAATGAGACCAGTCAACAATATTTTTTTCTTTCAAAAAAAAAATTTATATTACGAATTATGCAAATTCAAATTTGCATTTGCAAAATCAAATTTGCATTGCAAAATCCCATTTTCACACGTACTACACTTCTAACACTACTCCAGTTGAACACGTCTAGCACAACTCCACACTCCTAAAACTAGCTAACAAAATAGAAGTGGGTCCACTACTCAACAACCCAAGTACAAACAACTTGAGGAACAAGTTCCTCTTAACAAACACTAAACCAATTACTCTAAAAAATAAGACACCGTTTATTAAAGAAAAAAATCAGACAAGTGGCTGACATTCAACAAAAAAACTAGCAACTAAGAAAAAAAAAATTAAGAAAAGAGAAAAAAAAAAAATCATATCAAACTTACAAAGAACTAAATGTGCTTAATGAAGGCAACTGTTGATATGCAGTAAAAAAATGTGACCACATAAGATTGCAAAATATGCAGTAAAAAATGCAGTAGGTTTCGCATTTTCCGAGTTCAAATTGCGAATTGCAATATCAAATTTGCAAAATTAAATTTTCAATTGCAAATTTGGAGTTACATGTCTTTCGAAAAAAAAAATCGAAAAAAAAGTATTATTGACTAGTCTAGTTTTGAAGATCTCGTCGAAATCTTTCCAAAAATATAAATTTCATCAAAATCTGATTTTTGGTTTAAAAGATATAGCATTTTAAAGATTTAAAACAAAAAATAACAAACTTTCTCTCTCTCTAGCTGTCCACCTTTAAAAATTAAGAAAGAAGGGTAAAATTGGTAATACATGTAAGTAAAAGATGCACGTGTTTGGGAAAAAGACTAAAAGGTTGTTATTTGTTAAAAAAGGACTAAACGGTCAATAAGAAGCAATTACTAAAACATGAATTAGGCAAATGAAAGATAACTGGGACTAAACAGTAATATACCATGTGAATTCGGACTGATCAATCGAAATCTCTTAAAATATTATTAAATATGTCTAGTAAAAAGGTTGATCCTACATGGGATGACCATTGTACCAAAGTGGGGGGGTCAAGATTGAGGTTGAAATGCAACCATTGTAAGAATAAATATTCTGGAGGGATTACGCTATAGGCACATAGTGTATCTTACGATACACGATCTTCGATACGATATGTATCTTAAATTTGGGGTTCTGATACGCGATACGATATGCGATTTTAAAACTATGGTGGAGACTCTCTCGTACCACTTCTTTTGTTTTTGGGTTAGCATTACTTTGTTGTTATTAGATAATTACAATGTGTACAGATATACCAGATAAAGCCTACAAGATGAATGTAAACAAATCTTGAAGACCATAATCTGTTCTGTATTCAGTTCAAGACCAAGCTGAAAATTTTCAGTTTAGACAATGTAGTACATGGTGTTCTGTATTCAGTTCGAGACCAAGCTGAAAATTCTCAGTTTAGACTATGGATTACATGGATGGAGGCCTTGCCTCTTACTAAACTAAAGATCTTACATTGAACCTCCTATGCCAATACACCACAACCAGAGAGTGGGACAATAAGGAAACAAAGTTTCAAATCAAGGCAATCCCTTCTTTATGGTTGTACTGTATTCTAGAAGTCCATTTAAATATCTTATATGTCATACAATGGAGGAATCTTGGCTAGTGGTGCACATCTAGACCCGTGAAAAATTGTTTCTGGACATTCTCGGGCAGCATATGCAAGAGAAGCACCTGTGTGTTCAGGAGGTTTCCCATACTCAACGGGCATAGAGCCTAGAAAACAGAAATAATTCTCCTAAGTTCACTTAGCATTTTGACAAGCTTGTTCTTATATATACTAACTGAGAGAATATGACCAACTAGAACAGGAAAGAAAGGAGACCAACCTTTGGCTTAGCAAGAAGAAGCACATCCCTATGAATACCAGACAACCACCAATGATCTTGATCTTCAAGGTAAGAACCATCGCTCCATCTCAACACTTGAACAGCTAGTACATTCTTCTTCTCGGAACAAAAAGGGTGGCAAAAATCACTGATTTCAAATTCAGCAGGAAGCCTACTGTCCTGACTGACCTATGCATTAAAATTATGTTTTTTTTTTTTTGTTAGATCATCAGGTAAAAGATTATACTACGATCAGAATGTGTACTATGGACATGTTTTATATATCTACTAATTGTTCTCTATACAAAAGCAACAGATTAAAGAATATCATCAGATGCAAGATATAAGGTTTCTTTCCACGGACCACATAACAAAGCTATTTAACATAGACACATGTACATGTCTTGGTATCCAACAGTGACTCAAAGTGTCAGGCATACTGACCCCTATGAAGCCCATATGCCTATGTGTCCGTGTGAGGAGAGATGTAGTTCCTAAAAATACTTAGGTTTTCACAGTCAAGATATCCACATTCCTTGACAATGATAAAGCATGAAGCAATCAGTTTTGGCTAAACCCAGTGCCAAGTCTGGATGCAGTGTCTTGTTATTGAAAAACTGTGAGTTCACCTTATTTTTGAAGAAAGAAAGAATTGTATAGAAAGAAAAAAGGATGTGCAAAGCTTGGGATAGCACTTATCCAATGATACATAAGTGTTATCACAGACTTAACCGATGTGCTATTGACATTGCTGCCAATTAGCTATTTCACAAATGCTGATCTCCGACCCCTGCGAGTCTGACTCTTCCAACTGCATCTAGTACCGGTCCTAAGGGACCAACACACTAAACATACTTGAGTAGAGGTCACTACATTACACATGACCATCCGGTATCTAGTAAAGTCTCGACTCCCTATAGGAAATCAAATCACAAAGTTGTTAACATTCTAACAAGTCACACTATTGAAGGTTATAGGAATGAAAAATAGGTACCAAAAGGATTACAAAGAAATATAAATCATCCCTCACGTCAGTTAACATAAGTATTTCAAAATGCAGAGCACAAACCTATATCCAATAGGAATCCCATTTACCCATGCATAAAATGCAGAATCAACAGCTTCAAAGTGCAGAAAGACGCGACGATCTGTCAAATACCAACTGAGATATTACAAACAATTATGAAACAGAATATTACAAATAAGAGGACAACCAACAGAAAAGATTGATAGCTCAATTTAGCGAAAAGTTCAATGGATCAATTGGTACCACATCAGAAATAGTATAGAACACACAAATTACTTTCGGCTAGCTTATTTTATACACACAGCACGGAAATAAGTAATTTCAGTTGGAAGGTCAATTTGGGAGTGTAAGAGATCCCTCTAGTCCCTGTCTCCAACAAGCTCTGAGTAACAGCTTATTTTCGATTATGTCTTCAAGCTGAGCATGCAGGATAATATGCTCCAGCTTGAGGGGGAGCGTTGAGAATTTATATGCATCAGATGTGTGAAAATAAGTGATAGGGGAAGCATATAGTAATCCTGACTTTCACGAGATGACGAAGCATATTGCAAGTAATCTTGTCTTTTACGAAAGGACGAAGCAAATTGAGATTGCTGTCACATTATCCATGATGTTGTGATGACCAAGAGAACTGTTACTCCATTTGTTTGATCCAATGAACAAATTGGAGACATCTTTACTAGAGCTCTGAGTAAGAGCTTATTTCAGACTAGGTGCTTCAAGCTGAGCATGCATGACATATATGCTCCAGCTTGAGAGGGAGGGAGGGAGGGGGAGCAGAGGTGGAGTTAAGAGTGCATATGTATGGCATGAGTGAAAATAAGTGATTGGGGTATTTTTGCATATCTTATAATTAATATAAAGGAGTCTTGAGGGAGTCGACCAGTTTGGTTTGATCTCCTCTCTTCTCCCTCTTCATTCTTCTCTCTTTCTTGGTTAAATGGTCATGCCTCTTTACAACTTGGATTTCAAAATATTGACATTTGGTACCTCGCAACTTGGTACTTGGATAAAAACAATCACTCCTATGAACTAAATCACAACAATAAATGGCAAGAACAAAAGTACATTAAGATTTAAAGAAGGAATTGATCACTTGATCAGCCCCGAAAATGTCAAATGAGGCCTAAGAAACAAATTTATATCATGTGTTTCACAGAATAATACACAAAAGACGCCTATGATTACAGATATAAAAATGAAACACGAAACAATTTGCCCGATATAAAAAAAGACATGTAAAACAATTTCACAGAGTGCAAAGACTGTACATAAAGAGTCCATACGATAATTGAGGCTCTATGCCAAAAGATAATTATCCACAACGTTTTATATTTTTTTTAAAGATATTCGCATTTGAATATGATATACAATACAGGTAGGTCACATTCAGATGATTAGAAAGGAGAAACAAAGAGACCACACACTGTCAATAATCAGCAACATAACCAACATATCCAATCAAACATACCCTTCCATTCTTTAGGGATGTTGAAGTATGTCCGGTAACAACCAGTGGGGTTGTCAGTAGGAACATTAGGTGGATCAAGTGGAAACGGATAAACAATATTTGTATAAATCGGTCGATCAAATCCATGCATCTGCCAATTTGAAGGAACTGCTCCAATAACAAATAAACACAAATACATGAGTATGTTCCTCCAAAAGGTGCACTCATATGAATTTGATACACCAAGCAAAAATCAGAAACTTAAATAAAAGATAAACCTAACAACACTAGTATTTAACATACAATTTCTAAATCTACAAGAAACTAAGTTAATATTGTTAAGAGATTAGACTCAGTGAAAGGATTTTCCTCTTTTCAATGCACAATCTTCACTAACAGATTTTAATTAGTTAACATAAATAGAAGTTTTGTAACCAAGAAGAAACACTGGTTCATCACCTGCAAAATGATAATACTCCTATCAAACATAGATCATCCTTAATAGACTGGAAAAACAGAGATAGGAAGGGTCAGTCAAAGTCTTGCTGGAAAAATAATTGGCTTCTACTCTTGTGGGACCCATTTATTTGAACCCAATAACACGCACGATTTGTTGTAGATGCATTACAATAAGTAACGAGTTCAGTTCAATTAAATAAAAAAACTGGGAAGCCCTTCCCTCTTCCCTTCTTTCAGCGTTTCTTGTTCTATCTTAATTCTTAAATGAAAATAACAAGTAATTCTGTATTTTTTGCCTTGCTGTCTTTTCTTACTTCCTCCTCCCCTTCTTTTCTTTCTATCTTGATATGCATCTTCATGGTCCAAATACTTCCTATCAGAAATGTAATACCCATTCTTTAGAAATTACTAATGTTAGGGGGCACCCACTATTGCTAAGGGCACCCTAACAAAGTTTTAGTAAGTTTGGGTTTAAACTAATTATAAATATGAACTAACCCAAAACCCCTCTTGTTTTTTTTGTTTTGATCGACCAAGAGAGAGGGAAAGCAAGAGAGAGAAGGCTGACCAGGGTTGGAGGTAGAGAAACTCCAAGTTTCTCTTGAAGGTTCGATCGAGGAAGGATCGTGTGCGTGAGAGAAGCGGCTGAAGGTTTCAAATGCAGGGATTCTTTTTCTTCCTTGCGATTGCGGAGAAAGTTTTGCTTTGAGGCAAGTAGTAACTTGCTCCTTTGGTGTAGACTTACATTTTCTACATTGCTTGATGCTTTCTCAATGATTGAATGTATGAAAACTAGGTTTTAATTATGTTTTCTCAATGATTGAATGCATGTAATCTTTAATCATATGATGTTTGTGTGTTTCCAATGGTTAGAATGCATGGAATCTATATATATGAGATGTGTATATGATTCCCTAATGTTTGCAGGTGTGAAAACTAAGATTTCACGGAGTTTTGATGATGAACAAACCCTAGAATCGCGTAGAAACCCAGGGGGTATCGATACCCACAGAGTAGGTATCGATACTGGCAGAAACCTGTTCGACAGGTGGTGCCAGTATCGATACCAGGCTTATGTGGTATCGATACTAGGACAGTATCGATACCCACTCAGGCACGTATCGATACTAGCCATGCCTGAAGGGTTCAGTTGAGACCAGTATTGATACCACCTGGGTAGGTATCGATACCAAAGCCAGTATCGATACCACCTGGGTAGGTATCGATACTGGGGGGCTTTTGACAGTAAAACAAGCTGAAGACCCTGTTTTGATGATGATAGTATCATGCATAGGCTCTAACATGGAGAATAACTTGCATGCGTAATGAAGTTATGTATATATATATGAGTAATGAATGTTTACTTATACTTTTGGTTAAATAGCTTTCATGATGATGAACACTTGTGGACACACCTATCATGTATGAAACCTCCATAAGCTTGATGTGTGCTTAAATAACTTGTTTGGCTTGTGTGCAAACATAGTTTAGGTTTTGTATAGGCCTAGTCCTCTCCAAGCAAGGTCTACGGAATCGCCAAGTGAGGTCTACGGAATCACTTGACACGTAAGTAACGCCGATAGGGTTACCAGTGTTCGGAGGATGGATTTCGAGGCGGTTCATCGGATTCACGTGGCGCACGGCCAGTGTCTCGAGTGAATTACAGGGACGGGTGAAACGTGGGTAGTAACTAAAGTACACCACTTGTTGCGAAAATCTAATCTTAACCGAAGATCATAAAACACCACAGCCGTCTTTCTATACATCTTTTTAAATTTGTTTAATCTTTTATCTTGACATATCTTATTCTATAATGTTAAAACACTCTCGTGAAGCTCATGGTTATCCTGAATCTAAGCCAAGGGAATTAGTGAACTTGCTGGCTTGGTTTTGACCTAGCACCATTAATATTTTCAGGTCCAGATCATCAAGCGAATACTTAGTAGCAGAGGTGTTCGTAAGGCAAGAATAAGTCTTCGGAGTTTTCCTAGATTTCCGTGAAGACATTAGCTACTCTTTAAATTAAGTTTAGTTGAGTTTGGACACATATTTAGTCCATTAATCTTTGAGAATATTCGTTTATCCGTTTGTTCATATGACAATTTATCTTTGAGTTAATAAAGTTTATTTCAGCTTTATTTTTACTTGTGTATTGAATGTGAGTGCAAGCTTCTTGTTAGCTTGGTGTAACGCGTACACCCTAGAGCTACAGGTTGTTAATGGTTCCGCGGAATGCCCGGTTCTCATTGAGTAGGGGCTGCAGACCTGAAATGTGAGGGCGGGGCATTATAAGAAAATTTGGCCTGCAACAGCTACACCGTGAAGTTATACAGCAGCACCTGAATAGAATCCTAAGGGCTGTTTCAGATGTGTAGTTCTTCGGGCACGCATCTAGCGGCTGACTACACTCACAGCTTAGGCAATGTGTAAATGAGTAAGAGACCAACTTTCCACCAACAACTGGAATTGTCCTGCATCACTTCAAAGCTCTCCATCTTCCTCTTTAAGCCCTAACCTACTGGTATTGCATCAAGGAGTCCTTGTCTGTAAGTGAAGGTCCAATTCATACTTTGGAGACAGACATAATCGTTTCTAACTCGAGCTACTCCAATTCTGAAGACTTAATGCAAATACCTCTCCATGCCTCCATGGTGCTAAAAGCACGTATCCTAAAAACAGTTCTCACTAGGAAAGCAAATGCTAAACTAGATTTCATAAGTTGAGGACATTTATCTTTAAAATACCTTTTCTTTTTTCATAAATAACCTTAAAATGTCATGTGTTCTAAAAATTATGCCACCCTTTGAAAGTGTCCACCTATAACAGAATAAGAAGCAGAAACAAGTAACCGACCAGAAGTAACCTTAAAATGTCATGTGTAGCTCTAGAAGATATAGAAAATAATAAAAATGATGAGGGGCATAAAAAGGCATTGTTTTACTTTCAAGATCATAAAGTCTATGAAGATAATACTTTACCTGGTAAAGTTTCCCAGGAAGAATCCTCAAAATCACTATTGCAGAAGTTTGTAGGAACACTTGTGGGACTTGGTGCCAAGAAAAACCTCCAATAGCCAGACAATGACTTAACAAAAGGCAATCCCTTCACCCAAAAAGTGGCACTATCTAGGGCTTCAGAAACAGCATCATCATTCCAAACAGCTGAATTAGATACCAGAAAGTCCACTTTGTTGCGATCATACCAATATTTGAGAGATCCTATCCATATAACAAAAAGTAGGACTTTAGTTTGAGAACTGTTTAACTTCTTGAAGGTTAATTGCTCAAAAATGCTATTTCAACTAAGATAGAGATATATTAATAAGCACCTACATATTAAATTGTTAAACAATCAGCTAAAATAAATCTGCTAGAGACCACACTAAAGGAAAATCTACACAAGATAAATTACAACATAAGTACATAACAGCCAAATCATACACCAGGCGAAGAAAGAAAAGAACAGAAGCATACATAGAACCCAAAAAACAAATCAAATAAGAGCACCATGACAAAAGTCTTCAGCCCTAAGTTCTAAGATTTCCAACAGGATAACACAAGGTGATGCAATCAGAAACTGAATGCTCTATAAAAAAGAATTCAAAGAGCGAAGGAGGACTACGCCAAAATACAATAAATTGGAAAATGGAGGTAGGCAAAAATAAATAAATAAGGGTACCACAAAGGACAAAAATAAAGATGCCACTAAAACTATGATAAAAGATGCCTTAAAACAGGTCCTAAATGTTCAATTATGCAGTGATATTCCGAAAGTCATAAATTTGCAATTGATTATCTGTTTCAAGCATAGCACATTTCCAGGATCGCCTCTAGATCTACAATGGTAATGTCAAAATTTTCTCAAGATTCACAAATTTGGACTTTATGGGTTCAAACTTTTCATCACACTTAAAGTGGCATTAATTAGGATAAGATATAGGTCGTTTTGGTAATTTGGGAAGTTTGCCAGTATTCAGGGGAGGCTTAAGAACTGTCTATAGGACGCACTAGACAGAAAGAAATTTAAGTGATAGTGAATCAGTACCGAGTAGTCATGTCCCTGTACATTAGTGTAAAAGGGTCTTCTGGAAATATAAAATCAATAAGGAAAATGGGATTCAGTGTTTGAGTGAAGCCAAATTTTTGGTTTAAAATGGTAAATATAAAAAAAAATATGGAGATCCGTTTTCATTTCTTAGAAACCTTCTCCGCAAAAATACTAGTAAGAATAGCTTTTACAGTCCACCAACCTAGCATGAATTCAAACTGATCCATGTCAATTGTCTTTCCAGTCTTAGTAACTGATTTATCATTCTCTCCCATAGTTAAACAAATATAAAACACAAAACCAGCACACTCACAACACAAGAACAGTAAAACTAGAGGAACAACAATACTTGCAAAATATACTTTCGACATTTATCGCAGTTACTGCAAAAAAAAAAAATTGGATTAAAGGAACATGGGTTTTCACCTTCAACTGTATCGTGGCAGTGCAAGGAAACATGAGAGTCCCTCTTTCTCCATTTTATGAAAGATGGATCTTCCCATACTCTATGAGTAGGATCAGTCGAACAAACAATTTGTCTAACCAGAGAAGCCATCTTCTTTTAGAGAGAAAAACTTCTAGCTAGAGATATTAAAATCACACTAGACCTGCATGCAATTTCATCCATATTTAGCAAGGAAAAAATAGAATTCCAACATGAAACATTATAAACCTGCTGCAAATAATCATGAGCATCAAGTGAGAATGCACAGTGAAGAAGATTAAGAAAATCTCGACTACTTTTGAAAAAAAAAAAAAAGATTGATCAGTCTCTATGAACTAAATTTATCATCTTATAAAGCTTATAATTCATTCTTCTCTATGCGAATCACTTATATATCAGAAAATAATAGGGAAAACCCTAAATTACATGCCTAGGTTAGACTTTTAGCTGATTTGGTATTTGTTTTGTTTTGGGTCTTCTTTTCTCATCTTGAATTGATGAAGTGATTTGATAATTTTGTATGAACTAAAATTAGTGGTGTAAAGATGCTGCTTTAAATGAAATACCTGCAGGCACGTCTGGGCGGATCTCCGAGCCGAGCGGAGATCCCGCGGCATTAAAGTTCACTTTTTCAAGAAGTTTTTAGGATATGCCAGTGAATGGTGCCTGTAATTCACTAATTTGCACGTTTTGTTCGTTCGATTCTTTCACTAACTAATAAAGAGTTAGAAAATGCGATTCAGCCCGCCTACAACAGTCCCGCATGCTTTCCCACATGAAGTGGCAGCATCTTCAAATTTGCATATCTAGAGCATGTTCAGTGGCAACAGTTAAATTTGAGGATTTACAGTCAATTTGAGGGTTCGAGAGATGGAACTGATAATGGGATATTGTGGAGATTGAGGGTTGAACCCTCAAAATCAAAATTTTGACTGGGTGATCGACTGAGCTTTGGTAAAGAGGGGAAGAGGAAGGGCCGGGAGTTAAAAGGCCTTGTTAGCAATCACTCCAATTATACGCGTTTAATATTCGTACTTTTCCATATTTCTAAATAATGTTTAATACTTCCATCCAAACGAAATCTATTCAATAATACACGAATTTTTTAGCTAAAACATTTAAAACACGTTTTAATGGAAATGCCGAATGAAACAGGTGAAAAATACTCCTAGTCTATTTAATGACTATTGAACTTTCAATACAAAAAAATAAAAATTCTAGCTAATTGTTTAAGGACTCTCTTTATTTTTTTTCTCTTTGTCCATAAGAACCCCAATTCTCTCAATTTTTCTCTTCGACCGACACACTCAGAACTCCATGAAGCATCTAGAAGACTTAGCATATTGTCGAATTTTTATTACCGAATTTCTACATATGAAACGTACCAAATACGAATTAACTCTAAATCGAATATTTCCTGTATAACGAATATATGACCGAATGTTGGACCATATTACAATTCTTTTGAACCGAATAATACTCGTACTTGTGACGTCCCGAATTTTAGCCGTACGTATGCTGAATTGATAACAAGGGTTAAAGGTAGTGTAAAGTGTATGGGCAAGTATTATGAAAAATTTGGTTGTTCAACCCTCAAGTGGCTATTGTAGGGACGGGCAAGTACTAAGGTCGAATTGCCAAATTTTAGGGGTGGCGATAGATGGGGTGAAGAGCGACAAAATGAGTGAGGGGCGACACTCCCTCTGTCGCCCTATTTTTTTAAAAAAAAAAAGATTGTTTGTTGTGTGGAAGTTTTTGTATACCTCGAAACACCAAGCATGTAGGGCCCACTTAGATACAATCCAATAGCTGATATTTAGTGAGGTTGTTTTCTTCACCATAGGGCTGCACATGCTGCGATTTTAAATCCGGTCCAAACCAGTTCGAACCGAAAAAAATACCGACAAACTGTAAAACCAAAAAACCAAAAACCCGAAAAACCAAAAAATCGCAAAAACCGATATTTATGGTCTGGTTTTGGTTTCATGTTTTCATAAAAACCAAAAAAACCAAAATCGTACCAAAAATACCGAACCGAAAGACCAAACCAAAAAAACAAGAAAAAACCCGCACATATACCTATATAGTATACACATGCATTATTATATATAAATATACATGCTAACTTATGAAAATATGAATTAAGGAGCCTCGCTTCATAAGTCAATGTATCTATGTCAATTTGTATCCTCTATGAGGCAATACATGTGAAACCCCATTAATAAAAAAAATATAATAATAATAATAATAAGAATAAAAGCTGGCTAACAAAAAAAAAGAAGAAAGGGATTTTTTTTTAGCCAGGTCTGGGGGACACGGGCTGGCCTGACCCGCGGCCCAGCCCGCGACCCAACCCCAGCCTGCCACCTCCCTCTCCCCCAATCAGCTGAGTGCTGATCAAAAAAAACAAGAAAAGAAGAAGAGAAGAAGAAAGCTCGACAGAGAGAGAGAGCTGAGGGAGAGAGGAGCTAAGAGAGAGGAAACCGAGAGAGGGAGAGAGGCTGAGAGATAGAGAGCTGAGAGAGAGAGAGAGAGAGGCATTGAGAGAAGAAGAAGGAGAGCAGCAGCTGTTGCCGGAGGGAGCGGCAGCAGCTGCCGTCCCAGCTGAAAGGAGGAGGAAACAAAATAAAAAAGAGAACAGCAAAAAACGGCAGCAGTAGAAGAAGGAAGAAGAAGAAGAAGAAGGGAGAAAGGAGAGATCGAGAGGAGATCGTCCTCCATCCCTCCCTTCCGTTTTTCTTTCTTTTAGGTAAAATTTTTGCCCTAAATCATCTAATTTATTTCTGTTTTGAAGTGTAATAACTTCGGTTTTTTTGTTTACTTCATTTTTTTGTGTAGACCTTGTTGTTGAGGGAGTTTAATGGTGGAAAAGATGGTGTCTAAGGTCTGAATTGAAAGTGAGGTAAGATTTAAACATTATCCCTCTGTTTTTGGTGAAATTTGGTGATGTAAATTGGGGCTTTTAGAGAAAAACAAAATTTTATTATGAATTAGAAATGTTAGATGGATGGGTTGAAGATTTGATATGAGTTTAGGGTTTTTTTATGATCTTAATTCCTCCATTTTTTATGCATGCAAGTGAAGACTTAAAAATAATGAGGTTATGGTGGTTAATCCTAGTGAAGTTGTGGATGATGATAGAAAAAAAAATTGATGTTCAAGATAAATAAATTAGATGTGGAATCTATATTATTGGGATGATTTCCTTTAGTTTCATGCTAAAGATGGTGCTTGGTTGTGGTGAATATAAAATCTTGTATGATTTTGGTGGACAATGACTCCTGAAACTAGGATGAAGTTGTGGATTGTTTTAGGTATTCGTGGGACCATTAATGATGGTTAGAGTTGAAGTTTACCTTGCTTAGGGTTGGGGATTTTGATGATTCCAATGGGACCTTGAGTTTGGGTCTAGAAATTTGATGATGATGGTGTGTGTGAAATTTTTGAAGATTCATATGTAATTCAGCCTGGTAATAGTGGGAAATGAATCTAAGTTATTTTAGATGGAGCTAGCATGTTGAAGACTATTGAGATTGACCTTAAGCTGAAGATAGGATTTATGGGATAGGTTATCTTTTTGTACTATTTTGAGGAATTTTATTTTATTAGAAAGCAACAATGAAGTTCGCCTTATTTGAGGCTTTAAGTGATAATCCTATCTTGTTTTTCTGTGGAAATGGGCTGATTTGAGACGTTCGAAGTAGGAGTAGTACTAATCCTACTAACTGATGAAGTTTAGAGTAGTACTCTAAGTCGATGGTGTTTCTTGATTTTAAATTTTTATTGTTCCTCTTCTATCTATTCGAATTTTGGTTCTAAGTACTAGAACCTAATTCTGTCTTTTGTTTCTTTGTCCAGCTGGTGAGCTGGGTGTTGCTGACTCTCTTGGTGAGGAGGATCAGTTCCTGTACCGCTAGAGGTAGGTGGTCAATTCATCTTAATAGCACCCAACCATTTTAAATGCATGTTTCGAACTGTTATGTATGTACTTTTGTATGCAAGGCATGGCATGAAATTTATGGATAACAACAAACTTATGTTATGAAGAAAGCATTGAGAAACTGATTTTAATATGGAAATATGCATGCTTGACTTTATATCATGTTTATGAAATATTTCTCGTGGTTTGTGAAGAAAAGTGACTTCAACTTTACGATCACGATTTATGTGGATGAGATAATGGTTATGTCTGGAAAACCATGTTTAATATATTGAAAACCTTCGGAAGAGACGAAAATCTATTTTATCGTGGGTTTTTCTCGATGTAAAACCCAACTTTGAAAATGTGACAAAAAGCAATTTCCTCCGTGACCGCCTAAAGACGGTAGTGGCGTCTCACTACCGGGCTTGATAGGGTTCACGACGACACGGGGAACTGTGTATGCCTTAGGTGGACTGTGCCTATGTCACTTCCGCTCGGATTCCCGCCCGAGTGATCTATGTGTGTTGGCCGCCAGGGATCCTCACCCTTACGAGGGTGGGTGAGTTGGTTTGCTAGGTCACGTAGACTTGGGTGCATGGGGTGGCCTGCCAGGGATCCTCACCCTTACGGGGGTGGGTGAGTTGGCTTGCTATGGTCCCGCACCTTATGGGTGAGTGGGTTGGCTTGCCAGGGATCCTCACCCTTACGAGGGTGGGTGAGTTGGTTTGCCATGGTCCCGCACTCTACGGGTGAGTATGTTTGGCTTGCCAGGGATCCTCACCCTTACGAGGGTGGGTGAGTTGGTTTGCCATGGTCCCTCATCCTTAGGGCCAGTTACACTTGTTGTATGTAGATTTCAAAAGAGAAGAAATTTAAAAAAAAAAAGGGGGATTTCTACAAAAAGGACTTTGGTTTTCAAAAAGGGTTCTTCCAAAATGGTTTTCGAACTTTAACTTAAAAGACACCCAACCTAGATATATATATACTACTATATGTTATCACTAAGGTAAGCTTGTGAAAAAGTTGGAGACTCTCTACAAGGATGGTGGATCATGCTTATCCGGATGTGGTACACTATCTGAAACTTTGCTAGGTATTTTTGTCTTCAGGGCGGTATGGGACGTCAAGGAGACAGGTACATCTAGGGAAGTCTGGGAAGTCACTATTATTTTCTGGTAAACCATGTTTGTGGTGGTGTTGAGTATCTAGTTTAGCTAAGGTTCGCATGCCTGCCCGATGGGTGTTAGACGCGGAGGAAGGTTGTCGGGGAACCTTATCTGGATTAGTTGGGGGCCCTTGTCTAGTCTGCAGTCGTCAAATTTTGCACGCTTAGTATCTAATCTGGAAATATTTCTGACTGGGGTAACCCGGTCGTGTTTCCTTGGCTATACTAGCAGAAGTACACTACTATTGTTTGTATATGTATATGCAGGATTTTCTTTGACATTTCAATCAACTATATGTTATGCATTGCTTTATAAATGTTTCTGAATCATTTATCGGATTAATCGCTGCATGTGATGATATTAGGATGGTTGATCTACCTACTAAGTTTCTCACCCAATTATTTTCGTGGTTTTACAGTTGACGTTTGAGGATCGAGTTAGGATCCTTAGAGGTGCTGTGACGTAGTTTTCTTGGCGAGGGATTTCTTGTTTTGGGTTTGATGTAGGTTTCCCTCCCCTCAGTCACAGTGGACGATTTTTCTACCTCTATTTCGTTAACCTCGAGACTTATGTTTTATGGCTCGGTTGTGAGCCTGATGTTACTTTTGTTTTATATGAATGCGACTCCTACTTTATCTTCTCTCACTATATATATTTTGGACAGGAAACAACAACATAATTATATATTATATCACAAGTATATCCATGTTAAGTAACAGATTGAATGTCATAGTTATTTGCAGGTGGCCTAGAGGATGGTATAATTTTAGACAATGTTGTCTTGACAGATCCCTCCTGGTCCTACATCGTTGGGATTTCAGTTAAGTTGAAAAAAAAAAAAAACGGGTGGCAAATTTTGTGCATACCCTTAGTTTCTTTTGTTTCTACTGTGTATATTTTGTATGCACTGTGTTTATCAGGTGACAAAAGGTCCAGTTTACAGGGGAGACTCTGCCGGATTTGAGCCTCGTTGTAGGCTGATGGTAATGTCCCTTGTTTTGGGGTACGGGGCGTTACAGATGGTATCAGAGCATTGTTAGCTCTGAGTAGACCCAATAACAAGATAAAAGCCACCAAGAGTAGGAAAATATTTTAAAAGCTAAAAGCTTTAAAGAACTAAAAGTCACCAAAATATGAAAACCTTATTACTGTACCTTGATATTTTTGTTGATTTAAATGCTTTCAATTGGTTTATGTTATTTAATGGTTTTACAAGTTTTGGTGGAATATGAAGCTAAATTTGTTACTTATATGACTTTTGGCAGTGAACGATGCCGAGGGGGCGACCTAGATGACAACCGCCACCTCCACCACCGCCATCACCGCCTTATGCACCTATTCTCCCACCGACCCCGGACTAGTCGGCCTTCTCCAAACGGTCAACTTGTTAGTTACCGAAGTGGCCCAGTTGAGACAAGATGTTAGAGCGAACCAAGAAGCTCCACAAGGGGTGGTACCCCCACCACCACCACCACCTCCCCAGCCTGCTCCACCTATGGTTGGGAACCTTGGGCCACATGATGATAATGCAATTCTGAAGGACTTCAAGAGCTGGGGACCCACTTCTTATGATGGAACAC